>CAXKVY010003370.1:0-43038 GCA_964058915.1 Tetropium fuscum | reverse complement strand
TGAAGCTACACAGCTAGCTGCCTCCTTAGCATAGTCAAAGTGTTCGCCAATAAAATATCTTGTGGTAAAGACGTATGCCGATAATATATTTATTAAATTATATCTAACATATTCAGAAGGAGTTTTAGTCTAAAACAAGTATGCATAATATAATGGCGTTATATAATTTAGATATAAAACATGAGCATTACCGAAATTTCCGCAAAGCTTTTAATTGGGAGTATCTTTGGGCAATTGATTTTGAAATCATCTTCGTCAGTTATTACTTCCTCTAGTTTGCTTTCATTATAATACAGCCACCAAGGATGCCACGAAGGTATCAATTTAGACACATCTTCAGATCTACAGCAAACATTATCTCAATCAAGACATTTGCAATGGCAGAAGTTATTTAAGGTTCATTTATTTGACAGACATACTTAATAGGTATTTTTCTAGCATGTAGTTTGTACATACTCACTTTAAAAATGCTACAAAATCTTGTTTCTCATCCTCGGTCAACTTGTCCCACACCTGCTCTGCATCATCTAAGTTTACACCTGCTAGTCTATCGGCAATGTCACCATATACTTGGTCATCATCAGAGTCAAGAGTATCGAAACTATCAATACTTATATCATCATAAGCCTCACTGTCACTGCCCGTTGCTTCGCCATACGGAATTTTATTATTTTCGTGAGCTTTTTGCAAGATCTCTAGCATTTTAGCTTTGGATTCTACGTTATTTTTATCTAAGTTCAACTCGCTAAAAATATTGTCCTTGTAAAACATTTCGCTGCATTGTAAATGTGAATTGGATTGATAACAGGTCAAAGAACAGTACAATATATTGCATCTAGGACAGGAGTATTTAGCTAGAGCATTGTCACATCTGCGAAATGAAAAAAATATTATTTCAGTGCGAAATTCATAACCTAAAACTTCAAACTTACATTTTACAAGTGTTTGTTTCGTTGAGTTCTACAATTTTGGCAGTAGCCATTTTCTATTTTCGGATTTAAATAGTTCAATAATGTAGGGTACAAAAGCGATTACATTTATAACGGACTTAATTAAATTAAAATTAATAACAATTTAATACCATAATTTTTAGAATATACAACAAAAAACAAAAACCACGAAACACTTAACAAAACATCACAGAACACCAAAAAACACAAAACAGCATCTAAACCACAAAACATCTACAAAAGCCATATTTCATATTTCCAATCGTTGGTGAAATAACCTCCTTCGGCATAACCTAAAATTCCGCACCTTAAGTATACAAATAACTATTTTGCGATATCATAAGGTATTGGACTGTGCTCGTTGACCGTGAACCATGAACAGATGCGTGTGGAAATAACCAAAGATATATTTAGATTTTGCTTCGGTTAATGTGTATTCTGTGTTGTAGTCACAGAATAATATGCTTATTATTTTGTGGTGTAGTATACCACAAGCACAGAACAGCTAACAATCAGAACAAGAACTTTTATGGTGGGGAAAGTACGCGCATTTGGATGGACCAGCTATATTGTTAGACTGAAACTGAAACCCGCCAGTTTGATTAAATTTCAGTTGTGATTCGGACTGTGTGGTAATTATGGATTGGGGAAGCGTGTTTTTTATGGTTCTGAAACCGTATGATTGTTCTAAAACTAAAAGATGAAATGTTTTGTTATATAATAGTGCCTACCGCATTACAATTATTATATTGTATGTTATAAATGTATATAAAATATTACTGTAACTCGAGTTTCAGTCTAACATTATGGCCGATCGGCAAAATCACCAAATAACTCGGAAAAACTGAGCCTGGAAAATATATCTAATGACTTACCTACACATTGCTCAAGTTCAATAAGTCACATTGAAATTAAACCTGTTGCTATGAGAATGTTTTCATAAAATATTAATTTACGATATACCTACTTACATGTAGGTATAATTTGACCTCCTTATTATTTAGAATTCTTTTTAAAAATGGCTATTTAGGTACTTTGCAGTCCGTGATACTACTACTATTTAGCAATTCACCATCACAGGGTAGCAAGGTTTTTATATTGATCTGTATCTACCTAATGTCCACCACACGAGAGTTGAACAACATATTAGGGGGGATAAAATATGCTTTAGAAGATCTTCTGTCGAGCTCACAGCATAATGGAAATTTGGCTTCTTTTTGTAAGTAACTACATATAGTAGAAAAATAAGATATTGAAAGATAGATATATAAATTTTGAAAGTTGGATGAACAAGAGTACCTATACAAATCACATAATACTGCACTAGTCAAATTAATGTGTGTTGAAAACACTTGTCTGGATGTATACTAACTTTACTCGTTTGATTTTGAGATTAATTATATTATTTTACGTATATTTTAAATCAATCCTCATGCATATTTGGATAATAAAACTAAACTTTAATAAACGACAAATATATTTGACTGCCTAACGATTTACAATGTTATATTTTTTGCTTATTTCCAAAGCGGCGTTATACAGCTGCTTGTTAATACTACGTAATTTTGTGTTCTCTCTAAATAATTCCTCTCGATACTTTTCTTTCTCCAAGGAACTTTCGTCATCACTAAGGTCGATATCAAAGTGTTGCACAACAGATACTGTGAAGTTACTATTATGTAAATCTATACTACGCTCTAGACTTTTGAAAATTACTCGAGGTTTAAAATTCTCCGAGGAGAAATTTTGGTAACCCAATACAAACTTGATGTTAGTTATAGCACCTTTATGTTCGATTTTTTTAAGTATCTGCTTGCTATTTATTTCCCAGGTGAAGACATAATTATCTTCACTGCCGGATGCTAATATGGTATTGGAAATATTAATAGCAATACATGTAACTTTTTTCTTATGACCTACGAATGTTAAACATGGATTTTCATCAATATGGTGAGATAGAGTCCTTGGGGGTTCTTTTAAATTGAATTGACTAATATCGCCATTATTTTTACCAACAAACAGCTGCCAACATGGTGCGTCAAATATAACTGCAGTTAACATTTCACTAAACACTAAGTGTAGCAGAACTTCCCCATCTAGCAAATTATAAATTCGGCAGGTTTGGTCACTGGAAACCGTAGCGAAGCGTGATTTCTTACCAAAGGTACCTAAAATAAAATAGAGAAACAAAATTTAATGTAGAAAGGTTAATCCATTATGGGTAGTTATTCATATCAAATGAGAAACAGGTCTGTTTTTTTCCCCGCAATATTCTTTTCCTGTGCTACTGCGCTTTAATGTATAATAATAATGTTCCATGTCAGGCAATAAGAATTTCAATAGTAAATCGCAAGGTCTGTCAAAATATTGATATAGAATGTCTGCATATGAAGTACATTCCTTAGTATTTTACAGCCTTATTAAAAAACTGTGAAATGTTGACTTATACAAAAAAAAAATGAATCTCCAAATTAACACTAGGAAAGTGAATACTGATCTTCACTTTGTTCATCAAACAGTGGTAACACAATAAAATACTTTTGTGGATAAACAAACTTGTTTTTAATTAATTTAATGTAAACAATATTCATAATCAAGCTCTTGCAAACAAAATACTTATTCAATGCACTTACCTATGTGAATGTCTCTTATAGGCATTGAATGATCGTTTTTAGTGTAAATAGGTTCCACTTGCCCAATATCAGTCTGAGTTAAAAAGTTATTAGATAAACTTATCAATTCACCAAAGCTATACACTATAAGCATCCCATCTTGACCAGCAATTAGCAAGTAATCCCCGTCGCTTGAAAATTTCACTACCGTTATTGGCTGAAAATTTTTTTGTTGTACCGACAATAACTTGCCAGATGATATCTGCCAAACATAGAGTTTACAATTAATTCCAACAGCTAAGTATGTATTCTGCGGACAAATGGCTAAGCATGTTGCTGGTTCTGGTAGAATTAACCTAACAAATTTAAACATTAATTTTGCACACTACTGCATAATTGCATACGAACCTAATATTCTTATCCAGATCTTGACTATTTAACGGCCACACGTGCAGGAGGGGTTTTCCTAATTCTGACCCTAATATGTAGTCTTGTGCTACGACTTCCAAACATTTTGAGGTTACCGTACCACCACTTTTATAATATTTATGAACATTTAAGGTGTTGTAGTCCCATAAGCACACTGAAAATTGGGGCGATGATTGCGAGCTAGTTAGTAACAATTCATTTATATCCATGGAATTGATATTTAGTTGGTATTTGAGAATCGATGATTTTAAGTAATAAATAATATCACTTCACTACTGCTATCTAATGTTAGCACAACACAATAGTATAATATTACCGGCGGTAAATAAAAACACGTTTTCACTGTTTTCCAGATTCCAAACCATAGATAAGACACGGAAAACTTTCCAACTGTTCCAAACTTTCCACAAGATCATCACAAAACATCTGTGTCTGTGCTTTAGACTAACTAAAAATTGTAGTTTCTTCATAGATACTGCTCTGTGGTTTCTCTCACATTTCTTTGAGACAGCTAGCTTTTCTCAAAAACCGTAAACTAGAGATCTATAGGTACTCCTTGAGCTTTTCTAGTCATTTGAGTTATTTCTTGAGCAGCCATATTGACGGTTTTCGTGAGGTTTATAAAGATTTTAAGTGAGTTTCTTGAACAAATATGTCGTGTGTATATATAGTTAATATATTGATAGCGCCACTGAACTGTCAATACAGAATAATTATCCCGCTTGGCGCATACCGTTGCTCACTGTTACACAAGTTGTAGCCTGTATCTCATTCTTCATCTACTGCACGTAACACAATGGTGTCAGCGCGCAGATGACTGTGACGTCACGTACGAGACATTTCCAGTTACTTAATTAATTGATTACGAGTTGATTCCGAAAAAGTCCTTCAATCGACATTCACGGGTAAATATCGGCGGATACGCGGCAACGCCGAAAAGTGAATTTTGAGGTTACGGCACAACAAATGCACTAAATTTTGTCAAAAACCCCTTTCACTGTTAAAAATTCAGGTTTGACTTCGAAGTCCACGATGTCAAAGGGTCACTGTATACAGTGCTTACGGGAATAATACAATACGACAGACGTAAGCTGTTACGAGAGGTAAACGCCAAGTGTGTCCTTGGCGAGTAATTTTCTATCCTCTCGTAACGTTAAATTTAAGTATTGTAACTTTAGATTTTGATATTTGTATCAACGCATGGGTTATTCAATCATTATTTCTTTCACTATTTCACAGGTGCAGGTTCTTTAAATCTATAGGTACACACAAATTGGAAAAGATGCTTTCTGTGATGAACATTATTTATGATTAAACGGAAAAATTGTTTTTTATAATAATTGAATGTAAACAATTTAAGCTCGCCGCTTAGGGATACATGCATATATTTATGTGCCTGTAATGCTTGACCAAATTCATCTTAGCTCTGACCTTGACGTTCTGTTCCTCTTTATCTGATCTCTTCTCTATCTGCGCGCTCTCTCTTTATATGCCCATTTCAGGGCTATGTTGAGTTGGGTTAAGCTAACTTGTTATAGAAAAGTCGTACAAGAGACTAGTAGTAAATGACTATGATTTTTCCCCGTAATTGTTTGTGAAGATTTAATCTATCGCTAAAACAATTTTCGTCCGTATGTCTCTATTGCTTCTGCCACTTTTGTCGAATAAACTCAATTTTCTGAGCGAACTTTTATAAGAAATAAATCCATGTATAAAAACCCAACTTTTCTCCCAAACGACGTACATGAGATTCAAACAAATTAGTATGTAGGTGTATAATAATACATGAATGAACCACCCTACAAAATTTCACATGTTGTTCTTAACCCTCGTTTGGATGACGAAACTCCTTAAAGGGTTATTCATCTTTATATTTTTTTCTACTCCGTACTTTGATTGATTTATTAGACATTTCCTGGCTGTCCTTTAATGAAATTCATTATATTACAGACACAAGCAGAGCTGCAGCGTTGTTCCATAATTATTATTGCTGGAATTAAATTTTTAATTACACCCAATATTGCACGTTTTCTGATTTCTTAATCTTAATAAATATATTATTCTCGCAAAATATAATTTTTGGAGATAAATGGTACCTACAGCATGGAAAATTGTTTCACTATGTAGATTGCCTTGTTTTTCTTCACTGTAGGTCGCTTGTTCGTGTTAAATGTTCCTCCTTGTGTGGTAATATTATGATTGGTATTTCCTGGTAAGTGTATTGAATAGATCATGCGGGGACAAAATTAATGGCTTATTTAGAGAGCATGTTAATATGATTATGGCATGAAACTTAATTGTTCAGGTCATTGAAAAATTTTCTTTGTACTGGAGAGGTCAGTAAGGAACGCACAGATTAAAACAAATCCTTTCTAACACATATAAATATTTTATTAGAGAAATAGGCTCTTACAGGACGGATATAATATTTAAACAGTATGGAAGCCTCTAGGATTCATAATTTGAGTTAAAAATTCATATGTATATCTTAATGGCACTTTCAGAAAGGTTAATACACCTTCCTCTTTCTTTGTAGTAAATATTTTATTTAAATTTCTAAATGGTCCCGTATATTTTGGAATGCTAGTACTTAACGAACAAATACTGAACATGGTACAGTCTACAATATTAAGGTAGGCACTTGGATATTAAGGAAATTTTTAAAAATAACATCAATGGAATATAATATAAAGTAAAATACAATGTGTCTACAAAAATAAGAATCACCTTATATATAACGCGACATAAAACCTTTAACTGATCATAAACTATCACATAAGAGATGTCTTTATCATAATTTTACTACTAAAAATACGTTTAATTTTTATAAACTTACTTTAATATGCATATATTAAAGTAAGAAAGACAACAAAACGCAAACAAATTAAATATAAAAATTGAGTTTGGGTTATTTTGTCCTCAAAATATTTTTAAAGCAAAAAAAAGTATACGGAAAACAATCAATATAGGTCTAAAACATGTAAAATGTGTCAAAAACATCTGAATAGAAGAAATAATATAGAAAATACATGAGTACTAAATTATTAAGTACAAAAAAATATTTAGAGGGTGTAAGTGATTCACTTATCACTTTAAGATCATTGCTAAGATTATTATAAAAATATACCGTCACATTAAAACCAAGCATATCACTTTTGCATTAAAATATTTTTAATGAAACAAAAAGTAACTTAGTATTTTTTAAATGGAACGAGATTAAAAATTGCCTGAAATTATATTTAAATATATTTTGGACATCAAATACCATGAAATATAAATACTGTTTAAATCAAATTAACTACAGCTGTTAATTTTTTTGTGATCATATTCTACTGATTACAAGAGTAGTTATAGAATAAATGAAGAGTGAACTGCCGATAACTAGGATATAAATTTCTCTTACTTTTTGTCTCATGTTAACAAACAACTGGAAATATCCTCCCCTACTCTAATGAACCCAGTTTATGTTTTTATACATCGTTATAGCTGTGTCGTGATCACAGATTTTCTGATAATAGAATTCTCCGTAGTGTTAACTTTAGAAACTGGGGATGAAACCATCTCAGAAGACACCAGCCAAGGCGAGAGCTTACTTAAGTTCGGACTAAGAGGTGTTGTGGGTTTTTCAAGAGATTCTTCATTGCTATTTTTATTCTGAAATTTAAAATAAGAGCGAACTTAAAGATATATAGCGAACTATAAACACGTCAAATATGCTTGTCAAAAGTTACTTAAACATAAACTTTACTGGTGTTAAAAAACAGAATTTTTCACAAGTCAGGATTTCGACTGTTACAATGAAGACTGTAGTAACTCAAAAATTGGCGAAGTTGTACTTTTAGTGACTACAGTATTCTTTGCTCATTATCTAAGTAGCACTGGAGTTACTATTGTTTTCTTCCACTATCTAATTCATCAATGGTTATCTTTTGTTATTTTCAATTTTAACTTTGAAATATATTGTTAACGCTTTGAATAGGCATATTAAATTTATTATTTTCGTATTTGAGAAGGTGCAGAATATCAAAGTTAAACAAAAATATTGAATTATTAAAAAAAGACATGCTCAACATGGGAACTAATTGTGTCATAATTCCTAGCTTAGAGCAAAAATCCTGCCAATATAAAATTATGTGCTATATCAAGAAACATTCAGCGATACTAAAAACATGTATTAACTATTAACACAATACACAAAAAGCATGCAAACTAACCTCACTCTCCGACAGGAGGGAGTCGACTTCCGTTATATCTTCTCTCGCCTCATTGCCGTTACAGAACGGATTATTAGGATGGAAGGGGGTTATAGAGTGAAAAGGATTAGATTTGTCGTTTAAGAAGTTAGCGAACGGATTCAAGTTCAGTTTCTCATCCTCAGAGTTATTAAGTTGACATATCTCCAACTTTCCATCGTTTTGACCGAAAAACGTGACAGTGACTGGAGTCGGACACCTTCTCAACAGATCCTTCTCTTCGTTTTTGTCTTTATTTACCTCATGGTCTTTATTGACGAGATTTTTGGAAGATTTTAACACAGAATTTGTTATGATCGGAGGTAAACTTGGGGGACCACTAACAGATAACGTTAATTTATCTCCGCCCTAAATAACAGAAGGCATTAACACAAGAAGCACACATACACAACAAAAGCATAAACAACTAACACGTTATGACAATCAAAACTTACCACAGAAATAAAAGTTGCCGCATTTAGAGACGTTTCCTCTTCCTTCGCTTGCACGAACATCTGATTGGTCAGTTTCTGATTTTGCAGTTCCTCTTCTATTTTTGCTAAAAACCATAAGAAAAATTTACTTATTTAGACTCTATTATAAGGTTCTAAAGCTTTTTTCCCCTCAAAATACTATATCCAATCATACTGATCAATTAATTTCATTATGAAATTCAATTTATTGTACTCACCCTTCAAAATATTGCATTTTATTTGACCCGGCGGCAATGGTTTTGCCCCACCAGATACTTTACTAATATTATTAGGTATCTCAGCTGGTAAAGCTTTAGAACCACAATCAGCTTCTGTATCTAAAAGAACATAAATAGCCACCACATAAAATTTGCAGGGAAAAAAACTTACTCTCCAATTTATTGTTTTCTAAATTGCCAAATCCGCTAAGAGATTCCTTGGCCAGACTTTTGAATAAAAAGTCCAACTGGCTGTCCGTATTCGGCGGCGTTGGACTTCCCATTGAACCGTTCTTGCAACTGACAGATAAAATCGGGCTATAAAGAACGAAATATGCTCATAGTATTGGAGTAGTAAATTAGACAATTTGAAAATTCAAAAACAAGACAAATATTCCCAAGATTTAAATTGTTTCAAATTCGGATTTTTAGATTTTGGACGGAACCCTTTGAAATAGAGCTTGTATGAAAGATCTTAAAGTATATAATAAGCCATTAAAAAAGTTACAATGAGCGAGATATGTGTCATGGTTTTCATTGCAAAATAATTTTGAAAACGGTACCCAGTTTACGGTTTTCCTATAAGTCCTAGGATGTGTACCACTCACATCCTAGGACTTATAGGAAACAATGGCCACAACGTCCAAGCCAGATGTAAGCACAGTCCAGGGTGGATTGTATAATGCAGAAATGATTAACCCAAGAGGTACAGAGTACAGGTGAAAAAGTGCTAAGTGTAGACTTGAAGTAACGAAAAAGGAAAGAAGTGAAGTAGAGAAAAAAAGGCCCCGAAAGACACGACTAATTAGTTTTCATATTTACATGTACAAAAAATATGAGGTTAAATGAACAAAGCTACTTATATATAACTCAATCAAGATGTTAAACGGCTTCTTGAAAGTGTGGCCTAGGCGAAATGCTTTTCAATCGTCACTAGGGAACTAATGCAAGGCAAGTTCAAGAGAACACAGAAAAGGCAAGTTCAAGAGAACACAGAAAAGGCAAGAATAGAACATGGGCATGAGGTATCAAAAAAAAAGATGACCTTAATTTAAAAGTTATTTGAACCAGCTACCGCTGTATGCGTCGATTATCAAAATCACAATCACATATTCTGTGATTTCCGTAAACCTCCCACTATACGGAGGGTAACACAGTACGTTATTTAGTAAGGAAACCCAAGCAAAGAAAGAAAAGTAAGATGGCCCCTTTCCGGCAGAGCAGAAATAGGAAAGCCTTGAATCACATTTATCTCCTCGTACCCCGGACTAGTCACAAAACTACCGCCTTCGCCTATTGCGCAGAACAAAAGAATAGAAAAATCAAAGAACAAAAGTAGTACAAATAATATGCACTAAGAATCGTTAACACTCTGTGACAATATATTGACAACGCAATTGCTAATGCCACCAAAGAAAGAAACCTGTAATATTCAGACCTGAGTCCTAATCACGAACGATAGAGGGTGCTTCTAGTCGCTTTTCACAATTACCTATTCAGAGAATGTATGTTCCAAATACCTAAATTGTCAACTAGTGAAAAGTGAACATAACATTACGGAAGGATTAAGCAATTAAAAAAATCGCTGTTTAGTGCCAAAGTTAAAAAATGCGAAAAAATAAAAATATTATAGAATATAGGAAATAGGTTATAAATGAATACATAAATGTTAACAATTTAGAATATACAAGAAAAAGAATAAGAAAAACCAGCATAAAAAATCAGGCTACTAATTTTTTGAATTCTTACGACACTGTATATAATTTTAATGTCTCTTTTAAATAAATAATAGTAGATTGCAAACATACGTATATTCATTTATAACTTGGCGACACCATGTATTCAACAGAGCAACGTTATCCCACGAAAATAAGCGTAAAATAAGTAGCACTATTGGCTGACTGAGACAAAAATTTTTGAAATTTTTTTTTAAATGGTTAATCCTTACGTAAAATAATTCGCTGAACAACTTTTGTCCGCAATTTTTTTCTCTACAATCATTATACTTTTTCCATGTTGTAGATTGTTGTAGATTGAGAGAAAAGTGAAAAAAGTGCCTTTTCAAAATTATTTTGCAATAAAAAACTTTTTTAAAAAGCAATTTTTTTAAAAGTTACTTTTTTAATGGCTTACTATATACGTTAAGATCTTTCATTCAAGCCCTATTTTAACGGGTACTGTCGTAAGTCCAAATCAAAACCTCTGAAATATACTATTATTAAATCTATGAAATAGATAACCTACATAGATTAATTTCTGAATTTCTAAAAATGGAGGGAAAATAAGCAGGAGAAATTGGACTTGTTTTAAGAGACTGCGAGAATGTCCTTAATGCCGAAAAAAAAATGTAAGCTTTTAAATTGGGATTTAAATCTGTCTTAAATGTGAAATCTACAATAATATATCAATTCTATCAAAACCTAGAATTATTTCAATGTTATCGATCAGGAATCTTTTATAATCCCTGGAACATACTAACTAATCCTGCTCAATATTTCAAATCCACACGAATATATACCATCTCTAAACATCGATTATTGCATAAATTTTACAGTCAAGTGTCCCTCGGAACTTACCTGTGTGATGAACCGCATCCTACAGATGCTTTTCCAACTGAGGACTTTCCAAAACTGTTTTGGCCAACGGAAGATTTCCCAAAACTGTTCTGGCCAACGGAAGATTTCCCAAAACTGTTTTGGCCAACGGAAGATTTCCCAAAACTGTTCTGGCCAACAGACCCTTTCCCAAAACTGTTTTGGCCAACAGAAGATTTCCCAAAACTGTTTTGACCAACAGAACCTTTCCCGAAACTGCTTTGGCCAACGGACGCTTTGCCAAAGCTGCTTTGGCTAACCATGCCAATGGACTCCGGACCTAAAAACAAAATAGCACTAAAGTTGGAAAGTACCTCGAATGAAATAAATAACCAAAAAAAAATGGGTGTTGGTCACGTGGACGTGGTATATATTAGTAAATAAAGCAGTCGAGATATCACACATTTCGGTTTTGGATAATTAAAATATTAAATAACTTGAACAGAGTCCCAATCATCTTTCGGCTTACAGCCACTAATTTCGTATGGCGTAATATAGCGTCTTTCGTATAAAAAGTGTTAATAATACTGGCAAACAGGGTGTTTCGGGACACGGTGAATTGGGAAATCGCCAATACATTTAAATTTCTCAAAAAATTTCCGATAAGGCAGAGTTATATCGGTTATGAAGCATGTGTCATTAAGAAGAGATATCTGTAATTATGATTTTATATGTTGTTTGCAATTATGTGTCTAATTGACTCGTGTACAGCGGATTAAAAACAAGTTTTTGCAATTTGGGATTTTTAAGGTTATAGCCACACTTTTTTTTATAAGTTTTTTTACGACTTCGGGAGCAGTTTGAGGGTTGGACATGCCTCACAAATTGACGATGTTAGTGAAGTCACTTTAAAGGACATTACCAACATTCTCAAAACACCGGAAAACTTACGAATTTTTTTTGTAAAACTTTTATAAACCCATACATTTCAATAAATATTTACGAAATATTTTATTTTAATTTACAAAAAACTTTTTTTTGCAATATCCGTAAAAAAATTTAAAACAAAATTTTTACATTAAAAACATCGTCTTAAGAATTTAAATTCCCCGCCTATATATAGGATACAAAATATCTAAATATATACAAAAACACTAGATAACCACTAGTTAAAAACAATATTAAATTTTATTGGTACATTTACCTATAAAAGTTCAACAATGCTGTTTTTTTAGAATCGTGAAAAATAAGATCAACTAAAATTGTAGAAGCACGTTCTTGGAGCTCGCACACAAGAAACTTTTGGAGCAGATGTTTGAACATCAATAGCTGTGACTCGACTAAAAGGCGATGTACGCGACTTCTGTTTCAAGTCGGTCTTAGCGGCTGCACTCTAAACTTCCCTCACCACTGACCCCAGAGCATTTTGAGAAATTTTTTCTATCGAGATTTCTCTTAGGTTGCATTAGTGCACAAGTTTTGAAAACTTGTACCCCGTAAGTAATCGGAACATTGTAAATGGTGTGCAACATTGATCGATCGTAACTCATCATAACCTTTTTTTTCTAAAAGAAGGATCTTTCCGAGTACCTTCAATTTCTACTTTCAAAAAAAAATTCATTTCAATGATTTCAGTTATTTCAATAAGCAAAATTTAAACATTTATTAAAAAAATCACCACGACTCTCGTAATTAACAGATTGCAATTTTTCAAAATGCAAAGAGAGTTTGAGTGCTCTTTTATATATGAAAAAGTTTCAAGTATCTAGAGGCTCTAGTTTTTACCCTGTTAAATTTACATATACGAGTGAAATAACCACACTTAAAAGTTTTATTTGGCCAAATATGTTCCTATATATAAAATAAGTATTTGGAAAAATTCGGTAAAAAAGTAGTTTTTCTTTTTTTGTAGTAGTTTTTGTTATATAATGTTTTCCGTTTTTATAGGTTTATTAATACGAATAAAGAACTTGTTAATATTACTGTTCCTTACAGAACAAACGAAATTTTGTATTTTTTTAAAATAATTTTTTGCCTAATTCAGGCCAATACCGCTGATTTATGGTTTGTCCCGAACAACCCGGGGCCACATTATTTTTTTTATATATTTCTTTGTGTAATGGTAGGAATTCAAACATATACTCATCTTATAGCTTAAATATCAAAGGACTATAATCCAAAATTTGGGAATAGTGCACCGTACGTGCCCTAAAAAAAGTTATATGCAAATATGGGAAAATCGTCCCAAATCACCCCGTTTGACGGATCCTAATAACTCAGTACGAATTATTAGTTTGTAGAAATGTCAAGAATAATTCAATTTAATGCCAGTTTACTGTTTGTTTTTTTATTTTGTATAACTGTAAGGCTGGTTATATGGATCGGCATTTTGCCGAATGGCGCCAATTTTACTTAGTTTCTTGTTTGATTTTCTGTTACTAAAAATAAAGGCAATGTATTATTATTATTACAAATACCTGTTGGAGTAGGCGTAGATGGGGTGGGTGTGGCGCTCTTCGTTATGTCATCCTTAACTGTACAGTAAATAGGTTCACTAGTGGCCGTGGATTTTTCACTACTAGCAGAAGACGCATGCTGATTCTCCCTTTCCCGTAAAACATGACTCTGTCTTCGACCGTACCTATGGTAAAATTTTATAAAACATCCACTATAAAACAGACGCAAATAATTACCTTTGACTTGGTTTTCTCTCTAGTTGTACAGTTCTTCTAGCTCTGTTCTGGTATGTACTCTGATATTCCGTTCGACCAGAGTATCTAAACCTAGAACCCATTCTAAAGAAATTCTGCCTGGCAGAGGGACCTTTGACTGGGGCTCTTAAGCGGAAGAAACCATGGTGTTCCACTGCACATTTCCATAGGTGTTTACAAGCTTTTTCATTATGCAACCTAAAAATAATAAAAATAACCAATAATTTGCAGTAATTATTAATATTATTATTATTATAATTAATTCTTTTTGCGTACCTAAACACAAATGTGTGCTCTTGCTCTCTCCCCTGATCATCATCTTCGACCACCACCAACGTTAACTTTTTCTTCTTGAAATTAAGCTTCCCTATTTTGGGCCAAAAGAATAGCCCGATCTTCTGGTTTGGTTCTTCAAACACCAAGATTCCGGTTGGCGTAAGTCCTAATCTATACTCCATGCTGTCCTTCCCCTAAAAAATGTAGAAAAAAATAAGTGATAAATACTTTCTTATATTATTTTAACCTTTACCAAAACTGTATGCATATCGACCCCATACATTTCCAACCATTTCACTTCGTTTAAGTAACTTTGTTCAGCGTGAGCAGGGGACAAGCCTTTACATTTTTTGAATTCCTCCAATATGTCTATCTCCATTTCTTCCGTTTGATTTGGGACGAATCGGAACTCTGAAACTGTTGCTGGAGTATGTTGGGTTTCATCATAGTCTCCCAATTCAGCTAAAAAATTATATCGTATATATACTTACAGGGTGAATTTGAAATCGTATATATACAAGGTGAATTTGAAAATCCGTTAAGCTTCATAATTCTAAAATCTTGACAGAAATTTTACTAGTTTGTAAAGTATTTTTGAAAAATATGCCAAAAATAGCAGCAATTACTATAGCAGATGCATGTGCATTCCGCCTGGCAGTTTGCATATCATTGTTGGCGGTACTGTTTATAGTATTTATTATTATAACTGTGTATTTTATTAATCGATTGATATTTAAATGACATACCTATATTAGGCTAATATATGGGGAAACTGGAGGCGAGGGAACTAACTGTATATGGAGAGATATGAACATTTACATGCCATATTCTCGACACCAGTACTTTTACTTTTTTAATAAAATGTTGGTTTGATTGAAGAAAAAGCTGAAGAAGAGGCTGCACCAAGTTTGTGGAGAGCAGTTTAGCTTGTTTGGGTTGCGGCAAAACAGTGATGTGACCTGGTCTGGTAAGTAAAAAAAATAGCATAACATTTTGGATTTTATGAAGAAACAGCTGAAACTGAAAAGGTTGTGGCAAGCAGTTTAGCTTGGTTGGGTTGCGGCAAAACAGAGATGTGACCTGGTTGGCAAATTAAAAAAATAGCATAACATTTTGGATTTTTCACACATTTTCCAAAAAAAAATAGACAATATTACTGCTATGATTTTCCCGTTACCTGAAAACTTATACTTACACTGTAGAGAAAAAGCAGCTAATTTCACAGCTGTCTCATACGGACACTCTAACCTCCCTTCTAAGATATCCTGCTTCAACTGTAGAAAGAACTGATACCTTGTTAACTCCTCCCGTAAATTGTTAGGTTCCGAGGAATAAAATTTAACTTTAAGTCTTAGTGTATATGGTGGGCCAACTACAAATTTATAAAGATGTCATGGAAAAAAAGGTATTTAATCACATTTACACGTTAATACTTACTTTTGATTTGCTTTTTTATGGATTTTGTAGGGTCTAACCAGTGCTTGACATGATTGGCATCGGTAAATTGTAAACCGAAATAGTCTTTCTCTATTAAGTCTAACGAGTAAAACACTTGCTCGTATAAATCCCTAGCTTTTGCCTTTTTCTACAAAAAAAATACAGTAAATAAATGCATGAACTGTAAGGGGAAAAAACAAGTGTTTGGTAACAGAGCAACACTTTACAGCCTGATATTTGAGTTTTGTTATTACTTGGATTGCAGCTTAATTGTGATAGGATCAGCTATCTTGGCAACTTGTATCTACAGTACATTTTGTTTTCATTTTACAATAATAGAAACATAGGTAGAAGACAGACAGAACTCAATTAGTAAGATGATTTGTAATATGTTATTGGGGACAGGCACATATATACCTATAAGTATCTCTCGAGGGGTCAACCCCAAAAAATATACATCGATTGCCATTTTTGGAAATCATATCTTATTATCATTAGGGATTCCTTTGATGGCCGATAATTCACAAGTGTTACCACATGATTCGTGGATGATTCTCAAATGTTCTCATGATTACTAGCCAATTTCCACACCTTTAGGTGATTGATAGATGATTCAGAGGCAATTAATGAATTATTTCCAGTTTTGAAAAGTTAATAAAAGCAATACTAATTCACAAATGTCGCTAGAACTGCTGTAAACAACAGGCGATTTCCAGATGATTCCCTATCGATTTCCAGTGATTACCGCTTAATTACCAGTGTATGCCAATTGATTCCCAGTAATTACTAGGTCTTTCACATTCCCCTGTGATTCCCAAGTGTTATTACTATAAAAATGTAGGTAAGTACATTACGATTTCCACTATACTACGAATTTAATATAATAGAGAACAACTGTCTTAAAATAAAGCCGCTGTCTTCATCTTGGTCTTTCAAACACTGTCTACATCAGTATGACTTATTATGGACTCATAGTATAGGGGTTTGATCCTTCAGTACCTTTGAAGGTATCTATATAGATTTAAAAAATCTACTTCTAAAAGTAATTTCGAAGATTAATTAGTACATTCGCTGTACCTACCTACTTAGTATATAGGTACTTAGGCAATTTACAATTATTATGTTTCTGATTTCAGGGACAGACAGTACCTACATACAAATGTGTTCTGAATGACATGCTCTATTTCAAATACAATATATCTAGGTGAAATATTTATGTTCAGTAGGTACCTACCTATAATAAATAAAATACAAACATTATTGTTTAGTTGGAGATAAATTGTATTTTTTGTTATACTTTACTAGTATCTCATGGGAGCACCATCGATACATTAAGGTTTGTCAGGGTTCTTGTAGTCACAGCTTGTAGTGACATTTGACACACCTCAAATTCTTGAACCGTACAAATCAATAGGACATATTATAATACACATTTTAAATTTTACTTTCACAACTTCTATTAATTCCAAATCATATCTTATCACAAGTTTTTTGTAATTGAAATTAAAACAAACTTTTCCATGATGTGTCTTTTATATATATAGTACCTAATATGCATAAAAACAAATTCAAGAATTCAAACGCGAGTACCTATTAAACATTAAGTATTATCTATAAAATGCATTAAGTACCAAAATTGAGTTTTTAACAGATATTGGTAAGTATGTACATAATTTAGTCAACACATAATATGAACATAATGAGGTAAGTAGCAGGTAGTATAGACTGGACTGATCTTGCTTTGATGTAAACAATTAAAAACCAATACTTTCTACTAGGACGAGACAAGAAGAAAAAATTCAAAAATTAGGATACGTATCTATGATTTTGAATTTGAATAACTATATCTATTTTGAATTATATAGAAAATTCTATGTTTCATAGGTAATTCAATAAATAAAAAAATAGGAATAGATATAAATAGATAATATTAATGCTGTTAAACAAATAGCTGGCAGCCTCTAAAATCCAAATTAAATTAAGGAATGTTTGTTATTAACATGAACTACTATTTTATACCAATTTTCTCACAGTGAGTACAATAGCTATTATCTAATGCCGAGTTAAATATGATTTAAATAGTTAGGTAGGTACTAGAAAGTCTGACTATTGTTCAAATTTAAATTTCCCACTGTTTTTTACTTGAATTACAATTTATATTTTGTAATTCACATACTTAATTACTATATTTCATTTACTTTAGTAGCAGCCTTGACTTGAATAGCTTGTAATTTTTAATTGTTACTATTACTATTATTTCTTAGTGCATTAATTAGATGTTCTATTTAACAGTTATATTTATATCAGTAGCAAGTAAAACTAATAACTATAGGTATACATATCTCCATTATATACACCTATGTAATAAAATTGTAAGCACTCAATACATTCAATTTACCTCTCGATTTACCTACTTGGTATAGCTGCTACCTATAATGTATTTAAATCACCATGAGTACTTAATCATATACCTACTTATTTCTATTAATATCAATATTTACGAGCAATTGAACCTCATTTCTCATTTATTAATTTACATGCTTCTTATACATAATTGTTTATAATTTGCATTCTTGTCCTACTTTGCTTTCAAACCGTTTTGTACATAAACTACCACCAACCTTATTATAATAATATAATTCTGAATAGGTAAGAAAAATACTTTTTGTTGAATCCAAGAATACAATTCTTAAGGTTGCCTATTTCTTACTATTATTGTTTATATGTTATCCAAACTCAAGATTTTTTCTGTACACATGCACTTCAACAATATTGTGCTTCAAATTTTCCCATAATAATATTTATGTAAAAGTAATATGTACAAGCAAATAAATAGCCCCCCAACAATAATAATAATTACGTTTAGATAACACCTAAATCACGCAACCGCTGGCTATTATGAAATAAAATGTGATACGCCTACACTTTTTATCGGTTTACAATATTTATCAAATCACTCTTCCTCAATTAAACACTCACCGATAACTCGACTGATAAGTCTGTACCGTCCAATAAAATCACTCTGCATTGTATTAGGTTCTTATTTATCACATTTTTATTGGATTTTATGTCCTTTGCTCTATTATTTGCAGAATTTCTAGGTTTCCTTCCACTCAAGAATCTAAACATTTTGCTTCATCATACACTTTCTTCTCATCACACACTGGTTACATAAACCGGAGGGAAACTTTTTAGGTTATATCAGGACAATAGACACAATTTCTCGTATTTCATAATAATTGACCAGCAATTAGTATTAGTAATTATTTAACTATATACACAGACCACGTACTTGCACAACACAACAGAAGAAGCCAATGGAGCCGCCATATTGCCATATTTAATTTATTTTCAAAGCTCCCAAACAGCAGAGCCACCTGTTGAACGTTGTCGTTTTGCTCTTACTACAGGGTGGACGGTGGAAGGACAAACAAGGTGAAACTGAAAACTGTTATTACCGAAATGCGTTCAAAAAGCTTATGATAAAGCTTTGACTTTAAAATGCTTAAATTTTATATCTTATCTTTATTTTAGATTAGTATAGTTGGAAAAACAAAGCAGCTACTGTAATCTTCATTTATTTTATCTTGGAAACAGCAGAGCCACCTGTTGAACGGTTCATTCATCAATCGATGGTTGAACCACAGAAGATATAGTCCTTCTTCTGTGGTTGACCGCTTAGAAGTCTATTTTTCATCAGAGGTTGAACGTTGTTGTTTCTTGGTGTTTTGAATGGTTGAAAGTTCCTGCACGGTGCACACCAACATGAGGGTGTGTGCAATGTCGTAAACTAGATAGGTAACTAGAAAACAAGACATATTACACGCTATCATGGTAGAATTAGGATCTCGTCTGTGCTATCATAATATCACTAATCTCAGATGAATTATTTTTTCATCTATAGTCATACTGAGAAAATGATTTGACTATATAGGTAGGTATACCTATCTCTGTAGTTAAAATATTACACAAAATATTCAGATCATATACGTTTAAAATACCTATATTTTTGCAAATTATTTAGAATTGGAATTGTTTGCATTTGCTTTGCATATTTCTTACGAAATTAGAAATTAGCAGATCATATTTTATCTAGTAAATGACAAGAGAGACTTATTATATCTCTATTGAATATTAAACAATATGTTGCTGAAAAATTGTGTTGTTAAACAATTAGGTACCTATGGCTGAGAGAGACATTTTTCCATTTTTTAAAATTCCAATACAACCTAGGCAGTAGGCACAGAATGATAAGCAATTAGTCTGTGACCTTCGTACAACCCCGTCCGCACTACCCCTCTCACGTTGTACAAGGGGTGAACGTGATCAGACAAATGTATAGGCACGGATCTGACTCCCTGGCTAATTATAATGTTAATCTCATTCGACTTGAAGTAGGTAATGGGGCTTGCGGCTAAATATATAATGCGGGCTTGCGACATAAATAATAAATATGACCATTATCATTTCGTACATATATTATTATTAAATTAACCACAAGACTTCATTATACTTAAACATGTATTTATTATAGTTGTCTGTACTAATAAATATAGGGTCTGGTCTTTTATAGCTATATTAAGTATATACTTAAAATTTTTTTTTGTTAAAAGACATTTCATGTTATAATACTATTTTTCATAATATAAGATAGATCTCTAAATAAATGTGATGTGAGATCTCTAAATAAATGATTAAAAACTTAAGATACGGAGGAGTTGTAGGTAATAAAATGATCAATCGATTCATATGTTTACAGGTATCGATTGCTATATCACTTTTCGAGATATAGATATATCTGAAAAATGGTCAAAAATAGTTTTATTTTTCAAATTGTAGTTGATACCTACTTGCTGTAGCCCATACAGCAAGCCAAATAAATATGTTTTTGAAAAATTTAAAAATATTGTATATTAGTCGCAATATTTCGATTTTCTGAAAAAAAAAGACGATCTCGAAAATCGGCTCTGCTTGCTCGACGGATAGTCATAGAGTAACGCTTCGAGGCCTATTTTTTTTTGGAATAGTTGTGTTATCACGATAAAAAAGAGCAGTAACGATTTTATGAATTTTAAGTGTTCAAAAATTACGTTGAAAGAATTATTTTTTTGGGTTCGTTTTTCTGCTGCTAATGCTCGATAATGGCTGTTACGGAAATGGATTGCTGACATTTTTACAGGAATTTTAAAAAAATACGTTTTCCTACGACCTTCTCTGGAACTAGGTTTTTTTATCAAAAAAATCCAGAGGGCAATTTACGTACTACAACTACTACAGCGTCAGCTTTTATGGAGATTAAAGTTGAATACTTATATTTTCAAAACTGTGCAGTTTATTCTATCAATCGAAACTCATAAAAATATGACTCGAAAGATCTTTTTATTACCTACAACTTTCTCATTTAAATTCGTTCGCTAACATCCTTAGTTTTTCCTTTCCATCCTTTCAAATACGTAAAACCGTTTTTATCAACCTAACGAACTAAGCTTAATTACTTACAACTTTCTTATTTAACTTTATTCGCTAAGATATTTAGTTTTTTTTATTTATGAAGCCCGTTTTATTCAACTTAACGATTTTTTTGGGATAAGTTCGCCATAAAACGTCAAGGGCAAAAACCCTGTTGTTCTTAGACTTTTTTCTCTATACCTACGACCATATTTTTTGCTTTTGTGTTGTATTTATGGTAAATTTTACATTGGGCCGTTATCTATTGATTGGACTAATTCCTCCATCCATCTCTATTAACACCAGCATCTCCGTATATTAGAATTATAGCAGTTGGTTCTCCATTTGATAAAAATCCATTGCCATTTAAATATCGTTGGATTAGCTAATAAAATAGACACAATACAACAATAAAACACAATTATAACAAGAAAGACTATAAACGGTCCCCATTTCAATACGTTTAATATTAAATCTTCAATACGCGGCAACAATGAAATTTAAACTTCCAGGCGGAATGCACACGCACCTGTTTAAAGAATGTCAGCAACAGTATTTTTTAAGTTCATATTTCAATATTTCAGTTCAATATTTCTCCAGTCTTATTTTTTACCTGATTTTCAAAAGACGATATTTGGGATTATTATATTATTATATTATAAAGCTTCAGATTAATATATGCGTATGTATTTAAAATTTACCATGTAAATTTATCATGTATAGTAAGTAATCAATATCACGTCCATGTTGCGGATGGGTATTATAGAAAATGTAGAACCAGAGACGTAGAACCTCAAAGGTAGAACCTATGAGTAGAACCCACAAAACACCCATGCTGAATCAGTCGGTAAGACAACCACGTATGCAACGAATAAGTACTCAGGGTTGCCTAGGTTTAGGTCATTATTTCACGGGTAAAGAAGCGGGGCTTGGTCGGATAATAACGTAATATACTTCCAGAGAATTCACCTAAATAAAGACATGGCATTTTACCATTTACCATTTCATTTTACAGATCTATATATATATATAGATCTGTAAAATGAAATAGATATATATATATATATATATATATATATATATATATATATATATATATATATATATATATATATATATATATATATATATATATATATATATATATATATATATATATATATATATATATATATATATATATATATATATATATATATATATATATATATATATATATATATATATATATATATATATATATATATATATATATATATATATATATATATATATATATATATATATATATATATATATATAACGAAAAAATTAGTAAAATTTTGAAACTTGTCAGAAAAATGTTGTTTTATAGTTTTAATTGACGAAAAGATCCCACCCCTACTACAGTGGTTGCGACATACAATTTGCAAAAAGCGTGTATATCGGTTAAACCGCAATTTTTCGCGAAAATGTTTCTATTTAAAAATGCTCTAACAATTTTTTACGTAGGATGAATATCGTTCGCGAAAATGCAGCATCAATAAGGGGGTAAGTTGGAGAACGCTGTTTTCTGAAGTACGGAGCCATTATTTATGCAGAAACAATTAATCGTACAAGAACATTATTACAAGATATGAATCTGTAGAGCGGAAATCGGGCTATCGAATACTCATAACGCGGATTTTTTATTTATACGATTTTTACAGGGTCGCCCGACTGACCAGACAATAACGATAGGTGTATATGGCATACGGTGAACCCAAGGAGAACCAGTTGGTTTCCTAAGAATATTTTTAGACTGTTATGCCACCAACTGACAAGATGATAAAAATACCTGTACATGGTATAAGGCGTCCTATAACCTACTCTACAAGGTACAAGTTGAGTTGTGGGTGTCCAAGGAGAACCAGTATGTTGTACAGGAATATGTCATTGCGCATGTCCGCAATCAAGAATCAAGTACTGTCCTTTCGCCAGACAAACGTATACGCGTATACTCGTATCCTCGGCTGGGATATAACATGGGAGTGTCTACTGGCGTCGAGGGTCAACGTTACTGGTTTCTGCATATTTTGCCACCCCTGCAGCCCAGAAACGTAACAATGATTGAGGGGACTTTTTTACCACCTTTATAAATAATATCTACATAGGTATCTGTTTTACCACTGTACTATACCCAGGCAGTGGTGCTATATAATAATTGCCAGGTGGTAGTAGATGAAAACAGTGCAAATAGCGGCCCTGTAAGTGGTGCCGTCGTAGCGCCAATCTCTCGTACTAAACTACCCTCGTTCCAGTGCCTTTGCCAACGGTTGTTATCCGAGAAAAATCAATGCAGTTCTCCAATGTAGAAACCTACTTGAATTTCTACTCTCGCCTGCTATAGTAGGTATATTTTGAAAGTAGACAATGTAGACATATAGGGGGAAGTATTTTTATTATATTTTGAGGACTGTTATATACGATTACATATATATTTATATTCTTCCGTCATCCGTTACACGATAATATAAATCGCATTATAAAAATACAATGTTATACGTGCATATGTCTCATGACTTTTTCATGTTAAGTTCAATTTTCATAGCGAAAAATCGTAGTTTAGTCCCGACTGGTGGTAGTTTTTCGTAAAAAAATATAGGTGGGGACTTTTCGGATTCTTACTTCTACTCCTATGAAGTATCACTGGACAAAATACTATTTGTATATGAGTTATTTCTTCTAAAAACTGTAATTAGCATGGACTAATAGAGAACCTATTCAGTTTGTTTATTATATTGATAACAGTCCACTTGATTATGTTACAACTTTCAAAGATTTAGGTGTTATACCTACTTGATCCACAATTAAGTTTTTTTACGACATATTTCCCACGCTGTTACCAAATCACTAAAGATGTTGGATTTTATACAGCGATGTTCTCAAGACTTTAATAATGTACTTATTGTTCACTTGTCAGAACGCATTTGGAATATTTAGAACATATATGGACAACCCCCTGCCCCGGGCCGGAACCGGCCCTCCACCAGCTTCAATCCGGCCCGCGAGAGATTCAGAAAATTTAAATAACGAAATCAATTCCAATCGATAAATAATATTGTTAAGCGTACGCAGTGGAACAGATCGAGTCTGAAATAGTCGTTACAAAGAGACAAAAAGACAAATATTCGGGAAGCCGCTCGTGAAGTTGAAGCACTATCGTACAATCGAGAGTATTCTATTCGCTTATTGGGAGAATATATAAACCGCTCAGCGCGCCTGTCATCTCATTACTTCTTAACAATTGATAAAGTTCGCATCGCATATTCGTGTACGGTCAAGAGTACGACGCGGGAAATATTCAAGCAAATTCTATGTCTGATTTAAGAAAGCGCAAAGTGGATACAGAATGTCGTCAATTCCAAGATAAACGGACTGATGAATACTTTTTATCTTGCACAGTGGTAAACCTATGTGTTTTGGTGCAATGAAACAATTTCTGTTTTAAAAGAATACAATATGAAGCGGTATTACTCCAGCAAGCATTTCGTCAATATACTTAATTTACAATATCATTTACTCACGGGCCAGTTAAAAAAAGATAAAATTAAAAAACTCATTACCGATTTAGGGAAATAGCACAAATGTTCCCTTCACAAAAATCAAATCTAGACAGTGTTGTTAAGGCTAGTTTTATAATTAGTTCCAAAATAGCGAAAACACCGAGGTCATTTTCTGAGGGATAGTTTGTTAAAGAGTGCCTAGTAGATGTTGCAGAACTTTTGCGCCCAGAAAAGGAGATTGAGAAAGTGGGCTTATCGCGACATACTGTTGTTCGACGTATAGTATAGGCTAGTGATTTTAAAAAAAACATTGACTAATAGATTGGCTGATTTTCAAGCATTTTGATTGCTTTGGATGAGAGTACAGATTTATCTGACATAGCCAAGTTAGCTATTTTTATACGAGGTGTTGATGAAGAATTTGCAGTGACAAAGGAATTACAGGCTTTACAGCCGCTACAAGGGACCACTACTGGAAAAGATATTTTTACGAAGGTGCAAATTGTTTATTTGTTGGAGTGTGCAGAGATGGGCGTTTAATGGTCGGTTCACGAAAAGGTTTTATCGGAATTCTAAAGGAAAGAGCAACCGCTATGAATGTGCAAGAATATGATTTAATAATTCTGCATTGCATTATTCACTAACAAAACTTCTGCTCTAAGTCCATTCGACTGAAGAATGTTATGGATGTGGTAGCAAATACCATTAATTTCATTAGATCCCGCGGTCTTAACCATCGCCAGTTTAAAGCATTTTTGAATGAACTTTCTACAGGACACGATGATGTGACATATTATTGCGAGGTAAGGTGGCTAAGCAAAGGTAGAGTTCTAAAGCATTCAAAGAGGGAGTGATACAGAAATTGCTTGCTTAGTCAAAACTAAAATCATTTGTTGGTTGTATGTATTAATTGTTTCTTCGAAAATTCGAAAAAAATCCAATTTTCACCCTGGATATATTTATTAGCTTTGAAATTTTTTGCTATTCATATTTGTTTTGTGAAAAGTAATCTTGGGTTTGCAGCATTTCATTATATAGAGAAATAAGCAAATAGACGAATAAGGAGGATAATATATAATATAACACTGGTAAGTGTGTCTTCCTCCTTTAGTTTTTACTAAGCAAAAAGCTTTTAGTTTTGACTAAGCAAGCAATTTCTGTATCACTCCCTCTTTCAATGCTTTAGAACTCTATTGTATATGTAATTCAATATTTTCCCGCATATAGTTGGAAAAAGTAGTTGTTTTTCAATAGGTTCAACAAGATTTTATGCATTATGCCTAATGCTTTTATATATAATATGTTCAAATAGAACAAATATAAATAGTAGAATTCTTAGTATGTATTCTAAGAATTTGAGTTCCGTCAAAAACTAATGTCATAAAACGTCACTGCAAGTGTTGGAGTATTAATATTTTAAATTCAAGTATAAATGATCAATGAAATAAATCGTATACTGCTCTAAAGATATTAAAGGTGTATTATAATAAAGGTGAAAGAACTTGTACAACTTCTAAGTGGTTCGTTTCCGTATGTATGTCCAGATATACTGTAAGTGATAACACTGGTAAGTGTGTCTTCCTCCTTATTCGTCTATTTGCTTATTTCTCTATGTAATGAAATGCTACAAACCCAAGATTAGTTTTCACAATATATATATATATATATATATATATATATATATATATATATATATATATATATATATATATATATATATATATATATATATATATATAAATATATATATATATATAAATATATATATATATATATATATATATATATATATATATATATATATATATATATAATATAAATATATATATGAGAAATAATGTAACGTTCTACCTACTACCCCGTACCCTAAGTACTCTAAAATAATATTAGGGTGCTAATGCAAACAAATCTCGGTCATATACCTGTGCTCACATTATAATGAGCTGCCCCTATAGAATTCCTTGGCCGGGATGACCCTTAAAAATAAAAATGCCTCTTAACCGGTTTGACCAAATCTAAAGAAGGGTTAAAATTTAAAAATATTGACCCTTAATTTGCATACCAGCCTGACCAGTGTGGGAAAACGCCGCTAGGCCCTTGCCACCTATGCCATAGAGGTCACATTTGCTCTTGAGCTGAATTCAATGAGTATTTTTTTAAATGGTCATTACTATGTGTTAACGGTTTTTGCATTTTTATTTCAATAACGAAGCGAAGCAAATGCTGGACAGCTGCTGCATAAGTTATCTGGCATAGATGGTGTAGAGTTAGGTATGTAATTATATATTGGCGAAATAAGTTAACTCGTGTTCAACATTTTTTGAACTATTCATACCATTTCGTTCTGTTCTGCATTGCTCCTACTTTTGGTTACCAGCTTTGGTGACTTTTATTCAACAGAGATACACTCCAGAGAGATTTATATTACTGTCTATAATTAGGTAATTTTCGAGAACTGCTATGTTAACAGCATTATGATATTGGATTATTATACTTTTCGCTGCGAAAGGCTCTTCCCGCTTTATTCCCGCCCAAACAAAAATATAATCCATTGAGAGTCAATGACGTTAATGAAGGCACATCTAAAATTAGTTGCATTAATTTTGGATAGGAATTTTTATATGCTAGTAAATTCATAGACGAACGCACAAAGACAACAGAAAATGTTGCATTGATATTTCATTTGAATAAAAAATACTTTAATTCAATTTATTTCCAGTAACTATACTTTTCTTTACGACCGTAACTGAGATGTAAATGACTACATATTGTTTTAAGTGCACACTAATTTCTCGTGAGGAAAATATCTTTTTAAAAAATATGGTAAAAAATAATATCCAGATTCAACACCTGCAAAGGAGAAATACTTTTAAGTATCTATTTAAATCGATATTACCTTAAAAACCGCTAGCGATCAAGGTAGACTTACTTATTGGTATCAAAGTAATGGGAATTAAATTATCTAATTTATTAGGTATTCCTAATATATATATATATATATATATATATATATATATATATATATATATATATATATATATATATATATATATATATATATATATATATATATATATATATATATATATATATAAAATAATTTGAAATAAATTGATTTAAAGAAATTTAAAATATCGATATTTGAGAAACTATTTTGGTCACCCTATATAATAATGATCATTTCTAACATTGCCTTCGGTTATAATAGCTTGTTATAATAGTATTTTTTTGTTAAAAAAATGTAGCCATTCCAGTTGTGTCAGCAAAACAAATGAAGGGGCAAGTGGAGGGAGGGTTGTTTTGACAATTTGGGGGGTGGAGATGCCTTCCACAGAAGGGAAATATCGACGACCGTGCTCAGCATCCGCGAAAACGGGGGGTTACGTTGAGTCGGCCGATTTCATACATTTCTTCCATGTTCACCCTCGTGGGGGGTTGTTTTGTCGATTTGGGGGGTAGGGATGCCTTCCACAAAAGGGAAATGCCGACTACCGTGTTCAGCATCCGCGAAAACGGGGATTACGTTGAGTTTATCAAAAATGTTTCAACCCCCTTTGAGGGTAGTTGGGGGATGCGAAGGGTGGGGGTGAGTTGGGGATAGCTGCACGGTGTTGGCCATCCGCGAAAACGGGGCATAGATGCAATTTTTGCCGATAAAAGAGAGCGAATCGGGAATTCTTAGTTTGCGGGTGGTTTTTGGCCAATAGGGGGTAACGCAAGCCGAAAAAGAAATTTGCTCTACGCCATCGTGTTCAGCGACCTCGAAAACGGGAGGGGGGGAGGTGGTCTCGTTCAGGGGCAAAAAGTTTGCATATTCTTCCGACTTACAGACTCTCACTATTATACCGGTTATGCGTCTTAAACTTATTTTTAAGGAGGCGACAGCAACTCTCTGATAGACGGAAGATAATGGTAACAGGGGTCCATTGTTTTCTTTTTCGCTCATGAAGGAGCGTTATTAGAGCTATACCCCGGTTTCGAAATAGTGTAGAGTGATTCATACATAATATCACACCACCATCACAATTGAACGGTCTGCCTATTTGCGATGGATTACAGAATTTATTAGTGTGCAAATTTGTGTACACTCTATAGAAATGGTGGGCAGAACTCATTAGTAACCGGGTCTACCGCTCTCATTGGTGAGTTTTAGGCGGTTCTAAATTAAATTAAATTTCATTGGTCAAAGGTAAAGAAGCCGGATTTCCGTGGATATATTGACGCATGCGCTGTTTAATGCAAGTGTGTTTTGGCGCGATATTGGCGTTTCATTTTGTCTTGTCTATGATTGATTCTCGATATAAATTAATTATAATATTGTGTTATACGCGAGTGTTTAGTGTTTTTATGCGATGGAAGCGACGAATGCGAGTAGTTGCCAATAATTCCAATCGTAAGCGACCGAATTTGAGAGGAGGAGAACTGAAAATGATAAAAAATGCCTCCTCTAAAAAGATACGCCTATGGAATTTCGTTTCCTTCGCACCTTGTCTCCCTGAGCCGTTCATATGTTGGTGATGAATCACTTCACACTATTATTATAGCATCGCTGTATAGGAGGTTTATTATGAATTTTCGGATCTGTTTTTCAATAGTATACAGTTAGACATTATTGGAAATATATTAATATGTAGAACTGTCAATGTGACTTTAAATTTGACTTGTAAAATAATAAATTGTTTTCAAACATTTTTACTGACACTGTTTCTTAAAAATCTAAGTAAGACATGTGTTAGTGCTTAATATGGCCGAAATTGTATTGTACTCTATGAGACTTTTTCATTTATTGCATCAACATACGTCGCGTGCTGATGCTCCTAGAAATTGACCAAAAACGACAAACGTAACGCATGATGTATACCAATGCCAAGATAGATGAAAAAGGCTATACTACTTCCCGAATATATTTAAGAGTCGTATCTGTAGGGACCGATTCAACACATCATTTAATTCGAACCGAATAGACAGCAAAAATTGTTGAGCTGCTTGGCTGAGTTATCTCCTTAGGGATGCATTTTAGGCCTTATGTTTCAGCGCATATCTAAAATCTACCCCGAGAATTTAGCGTATATGCTAAGAACTCTCTGAATTATCTTCGATTATTTATGTTTGTGTATTTTCGGTCTTTAATGCTCTAAAGAATATTTTAGGTTTACTACCGGATCCTCCGCCATTTTATAGAGTGTAAAATTTTCAATCATTTGTAAATATCAATAAAAATTAAAACATAATAAAACTGTATTTTGTTTAAATTTTTCAATTTCAACAATTTCAAGTGTTGTACACCAACATCATCAATTCGTCGAAATAATAACGGCACTATAGCGTTCTTAAGCCTTTTTTGTTTTATCTACTTATTTCTATTATTAAAGGAGATACATTCTTAAAGGTCGGCAAGATTTTATTGTCCTAAAAATATTGTACGTAAAATAAAGTTTAGTCTAATGGTTAGTGCCCCTTCCTCTTGATCTTGCCATACTTAAAATTAAGGCCCTAATTTGATCTGGCCTGGTCGCTTGTTTCCCATATTTCTTGCAACCCTTGTCATATCCTTTAGTGCCTGTTCCGGCGAAGAGGAGGAAGTACCCTGAGTTGTCTGTCCATAACATCTCCGATGTTTTCTATGGGATTTAGGTCAGGACTTTTTGCTGGTCATAGCATTGTGAGAACATTAACGCCGTTGAGATATTGTTGTACACTCTGGGTAGTATATGGTCTAGCGTTATCAAGGATTAAAATGGAATTATCTCCAAATCCTAATGCCAAAAGGCATTACATGAGATTCCAAAAAAAATCTCCTGTGATATTTCTTCTTAGTGGTTTCCACACTAACTCCGCACAGGCCACTGAGATAATACCGCCCACACCATAACAGAGCCTCAATCAGTTGGAATCTCTGTCTATATCTAATTGCCAAAAAATTTAACTTTTTAAGTAATTTTCAGGAAGGTCAAATAAAAAAACGTTAGTAGGTACATTTTTGTGAATGTCAATACCTATTATTTTTATTTTATGAAAAATAGTGGCGCTACACTTTTGTGATGCGCAAATTGAGGCGCAACAGTAAAAACTTAATGAGACAAGATCAGCGATATATCCACTTTTCTAAATCCTTTTTATTTTTCATAGCGTTTCGGAGATGCTTTAAAATATTGGTAAGAAAAAAAAGTTGACAGATTCTTGTTATAAAATAAGAGAAAATTATTTAAAGTTACCTGGGAGTGCCTGTGTCTACTTGGATCTCACCCTTCTTTTACAAGAATGACCCATTAATCCTCCGCTAGCGAATTTTAAAAAATCGCCCTCAGTTACGGCAGATGCAGGAGCCTCTAGCCGTTTGTACTGACCTTTTCTGGATAAATTTACATACTGGTCTGACCAGTCTTGAAGCCAAAGGGCCAACACCATTGTTCTAAGAGCTGACCCTGTTCACCCCATGATGACCGTGACGCTGGTGACCGAATACTTTCCGTGTTTATTTTAGTATCTTTTGTATTCGCAATCGTAATACAACTTCGCAAATAGTCTTGTATGTAGTGGATTTGTCGATGGTACATGTGATTGTGGTTGTGCAGTGGTGAACGCTTTGAAAATATGTTCATTTTTGACCAAATAATTGTCCTAAAGTCTGATACGTTTCTTAACGTGGGTGATTTTGACCGTGATGTGATTTGTGTCGTGCATGAATGGAATAATTTTTCATAATAAATGTTTAATTGCAGTAAGCTTATATATGGACGTACTACCATTGAAGGAACTTTATTGAAAAAAATGAGTCACTAACATATAAACAAGTTTAAATTATAAATATTATGCAATATTAGAAAAAACAAATTAACAAAACATAATACAATCTCATACTTAATATTAGAGAAAATAAAAAAGCTTTTAACAATTTAGTGTTCAGAAGTTGTTATTTAATTGTTTTAATGTGTTATAATAGGTAATTTTTAAAGACTCTTAATATGGCACTAATTTAAAGTTTGTTAGATAATTAATTTATTATAATACTGGTCAAAACCCTTAAAATATTTCTAGAAAGTTTAAATTATAACTTGGGAAAAGTATACTATTAACATTAAACATTTAAATGCGATATTTAATTTAATTTAAAATTAGGTATTTTTTTAAAAATTTTAAATATATTTATATAAAATTAAAAAAAGATTTCATTTCCAAACATTTCAAACATTTTATTTTAAAAATATAGTTTTTGAAAAATGTAGTTATAAGTATTGTGAGAGAATTTTATTTTAGAAGAAAGAAGGAAAACAATTTGTACCATGTGTGAAGCAGGGTTTAATAAAATTAATTAAATAGGCTTAATTAAAGATTCTTAACAAAGCACTAATTTAATATTTTTAGATAATTTATTTTTACTGATCAAATCGCTTATAACACTTCTTGAAAGTTCAAATTAGAATTTGTAAAAATTATTTTATTTACATTAAAAATGTAATTGTGAAGTTTAATTTAATTTGAAATTAATAGTGCAGGCGTTAAAGTAAAACATATACAAGAGGCTCGCAAAAAAATGTCCACGCCACCCCCAGAATATTTTATATCCCCCTAAAAAGTAATTTTGGTTTTTCTTCCTAGCTTGCTTAGTTTCTGAGCAATTAATTTTTTTCTATAGGCTGCGCGCAAAGAATTTCAAATAAGTGAAAATTCGAGCGCATAAAAAATAAATTTTAGAACCTCAATATTGATTTTCTTGAATACTATGGTATATACCAAAAATAAAACAGATTTTTTTTTTGCGAAATTAGTCGTTTTCTTTTTCATAATAAGCAATTTTTTGATATCCTCAACGGTTAACGAGTTGTTAGCAAAATAAGGCTTTTCTCGCCAAAGGAGTGTTTTTTGGGGTGGTTGCGCACCACCCTCAGAACAGATTTTCGTAATTTTATGATGTACAACCCCTCAACTAACAGTTACTGAAGAAATATCTCAGATAACATTTATTGCGATGAAAGTTTTATAATTACTGGAATATAAGTAATTATTTTATTTTTAAATTTATGATATTATTTTTTTGAAATCAAGAAATTAATTTATTTTTATTAGCATTACCTAAGAAAATTTGATTTTAGAAATATAGTTGAATAGTATTGTGAGAATTTTATTTCAGAAAAAGAAAAAAATATCTTTTGTACAATGTGTAAATCAGGGTTTATTAAAATTAATTAAATACTTTGTTTTCTCGATTTTAAATGAGTTAGTAGTTTTTCATATATCCGATGTTTTACAAAATATTTTTTTTATATTTAAAGAAATTATTATTAATTAAAAAAAATATGCGAAAAGCTTTTAAATTTGTATCTAAATATAAATTTTAATATTTAAATATTAATAGAATTTAAAGTTCGTTGAATCCGTTTATTTGTTTTAGAAATATATTAATTACCTATTTATTGTGGAGTAATATGCATATTCGACTTAAAATTAACTTATTCCTAAGTAAGTAGTATGATGGAACCAAATTATTCAATATTTAATAGCTAAAACTATTGTCAGATAATAGAAACTCTGACCATCTGATATCATGATGCGATTTTGTAGTTTTTTTAATTATGTTCTATAACATATCCAAAGGATCACTAAGCTAGTAACAAATTTTCTATCTGGAATCCAAAATATTTAATTAAATAACATTATCAATTTTCTCGCAGTTTTTTTTCATTTTTATTGAATTCAGTTTCATATTTTTATATTTGTATTGAATAATTATTATTTTTAATAATATTTTGTTATTTTTATTTAATTAATTCTTTAAATTAGCTTTAATATTAGATATTTATGAACAATATTGAGTGTATAATTGATTTTTCGTATAGCATTATCTAAATTAGAGTCACTACATGCGAGTAGACTATCAACGGCAAATAAATTAGTTTAAAATACTAATTTTTTTAAGTCATTTAAGTATAAAATTAAGAAGGTGCCTCAAAACACTGCCTTGTCTTGTGACACATCAATACTGATGTTGCATTCAGCTGAGTTAACTTCATGCTGAACATATTTTTTTTGCTTTCTCTCTAATTAATAATAATATATCCAGAAGTATTTTACGGTCAATATCTATTGACCTATCATCAACAATGCCCGGTATATTCTTCAGCGTGTGATAAATTCAAAAAAGCAGCAATGATATATGGCATTTCATCAAATGTATTAATTCTAACTGCATTTATTATTTCTATATGAGACAAAAACTTTGAGGGTTTGTTCTCTCCACTTAGCCCAATAAATAATCATACTTTTGTAAGTAAACATTTTTCATCTTCTTCAGCCAAAGTATTTTCGTAAGTATTTTTGATTTTTTAGGTATGTAACCTTATGATTTCCATTGTAATAATGCAATCTACTGTATGCACTTACTAATCTCAGCGTTTTTCCTGGTTAAAAGAACTGGTTAAACAAGGTAATTTCATTAGATACCTAATCATTCGGAATATACTAATGAGACCTTTAATAAATATAGTAAATATAATAAATAGAAATGGCATAGAAATAAGAAAAAATATACACAAGTTGTGTCATAAAAAATTGACAATTTTAAAATGGCTGTAATTTAACCATAGCTAAATTACAGGCATTATTTTCAATTTAATTTAATAACAATTTCTGAATGGCTTTATTTTCTGGGTTATTCTTGCTTAATTTACGAATTAGTTTAGTACCTAGATTGTGTGTTACAAGAAGTATAATATAGTTATGTCTTTTAAGGTCATTTAATTTGACGATTTTATCATTTTATTGAAATATGCAGCGACAATTAATCTAGCCCATTAAAATTGTTTAATAAACAAAAAGAATACGGTCAAACAAACGAAATATTTTTTTTGGCCAACCCGTTACAAGCAGCATACTCGTAGATATACAGATATACTCGGCAGATATACTCGTAGAATTAATCATGTGGCAATAGACATTATAAACCATGGAAGAATCAACAATCTTCTGATAATACAGGCTCGAGTTGTCGCAGATGATCGATTTTGTTTCCCTTTTATTTAGTCTTTTATAATTATTGTTCTCTAATTATTTAGTCTGGAGTTTTGTAAACATTTTCTCTCCAGAGCTTACGGATGTTGAAGGTTCAACAAGGTATAAGCTACACGACGCCGACGTCGGCGTCGTGCTGTTACGTTGTTCTTGATGCCATCGCGTCGTATCGAAGTAATATTTAGTCCTGCAGCCACATACACTACGTAGTCCGTTTTGATTTTGCCTTCATCAAAAGATCGACGTCTCTGCTGCAATTGTCCACTGGCACTAACAAGCATATGGCTGTGCAATGGGTTCACCCATATGCAGTACAAGTGCAGACTTACAAAATTATCATTCCAACATTAAACTATAAAATACTATTTTTCAAACGTTATGTTGATGAAGCATAACTAATTGCCACTAAATATAATCAATTGATTAAATTAAATAGTTCAACCATCCAAAGATACAATTTAGAATTGGAAACGAATCAGAAAATAACGTAAATTTCTTAGATTTAACTCTTATAAATAATAAAACTGATATATTAATAAAATGGAATACAAAAACAATATGGTCTGATTTATATACCAATTTCAACTTAAAAAACCCTTATAGCCATAAAAATCTTTAATAATTGGTATTGCAGACATATCAGTAAAACTAATACCTGCAATTTTTAGAAAAGATTGTATAGAAAAAGCAAAAAATGTTTTATTAAATAATAACTACCCCCTTTCTATTTTCAACAAAATTTTCGAAAAGAGAACTCGCACAACTAGTACAATTCTTATCCAACATGAAACAATACTAATACTTACAATGTATACCACAACTATCATAAAATATTTCAAACATTTTTAAAACATGATATTCACACGCACATCCAAATACAAACATTATAAAATTCCTTTACATAAATTAAAACAAAAATCTACTTGAAAAAACTACACATTGTATATACGAAATTCCATGTAAACAAAGTAATGAGGTCTACATTGGTCAAACAATGCAGCTTCTTGAAGAACGTTTAAAAGGTCACTAATATTCAGTAAATATTACATCTCTAAAATAACATTCTAGTGAAATAAATTTAACTACGCAAATACTAAAGTTCTCAATAAAGAACAAAATTATAAAACACGCCTAATTACAGAATCAATTTATATTTAAAAAAATCCTAATGCATGTCATAAGTAAAAAGACACAGAACATCTTTCTCCAATCTACAATTTGTTAATATAAAAATATTAAATAAAACTTTATCTCTGTATATAAACTTATATTCTTACATACTACTTACCTACTTACTATAAATATACATTACCTAATATTAATAAACTAAAAATTAGAGTAATCATAAAATATAAAATAAGCCGTAGTAAAAGTTCGTAGGGTTTCTTGACTGCTCTTCCCTATGACACTAATCGAACAGTCTAGTAATTTAAATAATGAATTGAAACTGTCATTTTTGCCTATGTCAATAAAATAAAATCATCGTTTGAAAAAGGCCCAAAAAGGAACGGAAACGTTAGGATTTTATAATCAGTCGTTTTATTGCATCAGCCATCCCACGATAAACCCTAGAAAAATAAATAGATATAGGAAAGAAATAAGAAATATATATAGGAAAGAAATAAGAAATATATATATATATATATATATATATATATATATATATATATATATATATATATATATATATATATATATATATATATATATATATATATATATATATATATATATATATATATATATATATATATATATATATATATATATATATATATATATATATATATATATATATATATATATATATATATATATATATATATATATATATATATATATATATATATATATATATATATATATATATATATATATATATATATATATATATATATATATATATATATATATATATATATATATATATATATATATATATATATATATATATATATATATATATATATATATATATATATATATATATATAGTGCTTAACTTTAAAACTATTCCAAGCAAAATGTGTAGCCTACTCGTCAACTAAAACGGAAAGTTATTCATTTTTGTGTCTGGAGTTCGGCGTTCGGCGTTCGGCGTTCGGCGTTCGGCGTTCGGCTTTTCACATTATGATTGATTTACATTATCGGCTAATCATAATGTGAATGAATGGCAAATAAACCATGACTTACATTATTCATATAAAAATTCTTACAGAAAGAAATCAATAAAAGTGAAGAATACAGAACGAAACTTACAATATCTCAGTACCGCGTACAATCGGACATTAAAAGCCCGCCGTCTCGCTTGTGCCAGTTGACTTTGCAATACAGCCGGCTCTTTTCTACTTATTATACACCCGACCCTTTCGAGAAGTGTAAAAGTAGGGTGAAAGAATAAAAGAGGGGCATAAACGGGGGTGTTTGGGGGTGGTCGGGAGTAAAAAAGGGGTGAATTTACATCGGAAAGAGTTGATTGCTTTCCCTGAGAGGCGGCCATCTTACTTCTTTATTATTGGCCATTGCCTTTATGGAACATCGCCAGATAAAAAGTTTACGGTTATGCCGTTTTTTCAGGTTTTATTCGAGTATATATTAACCTTTCATGTTTTAGAACAGAGCTTAGGTTGGAAGAAGAATTTTTTAAATTGCATAGGTAGGTATTTAATTATGGTTCATTATTTTATTACCAATATTTTACTTAAGTAGATTAAATTGAAAATTGTCAAAGAGATTGTTCCAAATATAGGACCGAATACTTTGAAGAAGAGTATTTATGTAAAATTTAATTAGTCTACAGTGCGTTTCGAGAAAAGTGTTCATAAGGCTAATATTATCTTACAGCCGATAATATTCTATTGGCCTCAAAACCTGTTGGTTAAACATATTCAAAATAAAACCTATGAAAAATATGACAAATATAAAAATTCAGTAATATTTATTTACCTAACCAATTATAAAATTACTATTTATAACGTGTTCAGTACAAAATTATATCTAATCCCGTATTAAAATAGAAAACAGTTACGTAATAATACTTTAAATCACTCAATTATGTAATGGAACTGCTTATGAAAAATGTGATATTTCGTAACGACAAAAATGCATTTAAAATTGACATTTTATTACGGGGTCAGATAAAAAGTATTTATATAAATAATGATAATAATTACGCGGCTTTATTGAGCATAATTTAGACGGTATTGATAAAATTAATATTATCCACGAACAGTTAAGCAGAAACTACGACAACTTTGTAACGCGAATAATAGTTATTTATTTTATTAGTAAGATGAAGTCATTATTAACGTACGAATGTCATAAGTTGCAAGACGAGGGCGATTGCCCGAGCATATATTTAATAGCTTTTATCACATTTTATATACGACTGCCAGGATAGAGGAAAATTTCAGAAATCATAGTAACCAATAACCGTAGAATTTTTATGTAAAAATACATTGTAATTATCTAGATTTTTTTTCTTTTGTAATTTGTGTTTGTTTGCTAGAACGTTTGAACAAAATGAGTTATTATGATCTCATTACCTAAGATAATGTTTCATTATTTAAAAGAGTTAGATTATCATGAGAATGAGTTTCATTATCTAACTCAAATGAATTTCATCATAGGTTATTATCCAAGCAGTCGTACGTAATAGTGTGTTATGCAACGAATGATGGCTATTAAGACACGAGCATGAGAATTATGAAACGAGCCCTAGACGAATGTCATAATGAGTTCAAGTGTCTTAATAGTAATTAAATGTGAGTTGCATACACTATTTTGTCTACGACCATAAAACATACAAAAATTAAGACTTTATTTCTGAAATTAATTATAAATTACACTTTAGGGAATATTATGGAAACTATTATAAACGAAAATATAAGAGTTAAAGCTGCATTCGATATCTCTGTTTCTCTCCCTCATATCTGTCATATGTTTTATCTCACTTGCGAGACGAAAATGTTATAAAATATGTCGTGACGCGACTTCAAAAATATTCTGATTCTAATTCTCTGATGATCATAATTATGATCATATTACTTATTAAGTATGTAGAATGAAATGAGGCATAATGCACGTATGGACACAATCAATCAATTAATAAATACTGTTTTGCCGGAGAGGCACGCACAGGATATTCAAAACACTCGTACTTCGTATTCCATCCGGCACACAAATACACCGAAATAAATAAAAGAAACGAGTAAGTTATTAGCAGACAAAGTCTCGTCGTTAGTAACATGAAAATGTAAATAGAAAATAATATCTTGGAATCAAGAGTAGAATGCTTTTTCCAGGTTTCCACTTCTCGCATTTTCCTAATAAAGAATCATTTGAAAGCGGGGCATTTTAAAAGATTTTCTTTGATGCTGAGATATTTATATTTCTCCCTTCTTTGCCGGAACCGTACAGTCCAATTAAGAACTTTACAAAAATGCGGAACGCTGTGTTCCCGGCGTTGCTGCCATGAATTGAGTCAACTAGTAATATGCGCAATAAATGGTGAATATTAATAAATATTTTAGAATTGCACAAGAAAATATAATTAGACATATCATCAGTATACTTACGTCGGCGCCGTGTGAAATAGAAATAAATTACTTTTTAAGACAAGAGTTTTGACACGAGCTTTTAATTACAATATAAAAAGCTGCCTCTTATTAAATAATATTTCTATTTTTTTGTTTTATATGTTGCAGATGGAAGTAGATCAACATGATTTGGCAACGATTTGGTATATGGACTGCTATTCTATGGGAACACTGAAGATTTTCATATAATAAAAACTTGACAAAGGATTAATAGTTTTAATTATTGACGTACTGTTGACATAAAGAGAAGTTATACATGATAATATACAGGGTGTGTCTTAAAATTGATACCCCGCCTATCGTATCTGCAGAGGATACCTCTGCGATTTAACTTAAAAATAGTGGACACGATTTTTGAAGAATATTAATGTTCTGAAAATGGTTATTAAAAAAGAATAAGGGAGGAAAATACAGGGAGGAAAACAAAATATTTTTTTCAATCCAAAAATATGTAATTGTATTATGTAATTATAATAAATATATAATCATTCCATCTGTTCATGATGTCACTAAAAACTGCCCATATCACGAGTGTCAAGTATAAGACAAAAAAAAAAACAAGATATCTGAAAACAATGCAATTTATTGAGACAATAAATAATAAATAACAATGATGGTAACTACTAAGAATAATTAACAGCAGCAGAATAAAAAAATAGTTATTTGTTTACCAAGGCATTAAAGTTGAACTTTTTATCGCGAATGTGGATTTTATTTGCTGCAGAGGCCCTTAGGGATGCAAAGAAACTTTAGTGTCTAGGTACACATTATGTTTATTTCGAATTCGAGAAATCATTAAATTATTTTTTTTAAAGATACCAAATTATGCCACAAATACCGCACATCATTTGTTGTGTGTTAATTTGTCATACCGCCTACGCGAAAAAATCGTAAAACAATAGATTACGTTACTGATTATTTCTCGTTCTTTAGTGCCGATTTCGAAAGAATCTTCATGGAGTAACACAAATTATATAACATTTTTCACGTAACCACCACCGGCACCGTTCCGAATTAATTTGGCATCGCTTTATAAAGTTTCTTCTCGTACTTTGGAATATATGACTATTTTGATTTAATTTCCAGTTTTTACACTTAGGGGAGGTGTGGGGCAAAGTAGACTCTTCTTTTATTTGCGCAAGGAATAAAGTTACCTATAATGTAAATAAATAGTTTTAAATGTGGTTAGCTGTTTTAAATTATCTAGAAGGTTTAAGGTTTAACAGTCAGATTTAAGGTCTTATTATTGAAATTAATTAATATAACACAAAACAAAAATGAAACAAAAGTGAATATGAAACAAATAAGAAAGAAGAAGAGTTAATTGAAATGGAAATTAGTAGAGTAATTGGAAAAACAGATCAGTTGTTGTTTCTATTGAATTTTATATGAATGATATAGGTAGTCACTGTTATTATATTCTACAGTCTTTCTAATAAGTATGTGTAGTTCAACGACCAGCAACTCTGATCTAGACAATGTTTCTCATGAGCGTAGGTATTTTTTTCTTAGGGGTTTGAAAGTACAAGGTTTTTATATGCATATTTTCAACACCACAGCATATGTAAGTTTTCACACCACTGATGAAGTATTGCTTTCAGCGCGTTACGATTTTTTAGTGGGTGGTTTGCCAGTAGCCATGTTTCCCACAAGAAACAAACATAAACATATACAAAACAGCTAAGTAGCCGTGAAAAATAAACTTTAAAACGGAAAAATCAAATAAATATATATTCCAAAATAAAGCAAAAAATTCTCAACAAAAATAAAAACAATAAGACAAATAAAATAAATCACCTGTATCCAAAAATAACCCAAAAAATTGTCCACAAAAATAAAAATACCTTAATACCTTACATCTTAAGGTTGGGATTTTGTAGAGCGAGAGGAAAATATATGCATTTATTTTGGTTAATTATAAATAATTAAAAAACTACATAATATCCGATTATCAAATTAGGTGCATTCACTAGCTATTATCATAGTGATAATTATAATATAAGTTTTTAGTCCCAAAATATTCTTATAAGCCTGTTCTGTGCGCTAGAAATGAAAATTTGCATTTTTATTGTTAAAATCACATTATTTTCAATGCAAGGGCCCAGAACAGATTTATAAGAAAATATTGGGACAAAAAACTTATATTATAATTATCACTATGATAATAGCTAGAATGCACCTAATTTGATAATCAGATATTATGTAGTTTTTTAATTATTTATACTTTAACCAAAATAAATGCATCTATTTGCCTCTCACTCTACAAAATCCCAGCCTTAATACCTTAATATTTACCTTAAAAACGTGTAATTAATACCACTATTTTCTATGTCACTATTTAATAATATTATAATCACTAATATCACTATTTTCAGTTCACTTTCCACTTCATCTTCACTATTGCTATCATAATTTCCAATATTAATCACAATGGGTTCTTTGGCTTGATCAACCGCCAAATTCACATCCCACATTATCTGTTCCCCTTTCATCACGTGATTAATACACTTCTTCATTTTCTGCTGTGACATTTTCCATTGCTCCTCGAAGATGTCTCTCCACGTTAGCTAAAAGACTGATTCACTCTCACCACTTCCCATTTTACTTGCTCCCAGATCAATTCAATGGGGTTCAATTCGCAGTGATAAGGAGATAATCTCAACAATGTGACTCCGTCCGTCAATGCCAGTTCATCCACTGCCAGTTTCTTATATTTATGGTCATGTACCTTAGCAACTTTTTTAACAATTGACCGTTGAATTCTTCTCTATCGCCATAAGATAAGAAGATAATTCATCCGCCAAGCAACTATTTCATATCTTTCTACGAGAATACTCTTTCTGTCTACTTTTCCATACGTAAAATTTATGTCGTTCAAACTTTTGCCAGACTAGCCCTGCACATTTTAGGTATAATATCATTTTCACTTATACCTTGCAGCACCTGATCTAAAGTGGGCAATTCGGTATTTCTAGAGAAACCGTGGACCGTTTCTACGTATCGCATTTTTGCATCTTATTCGTCCACTACAATCCTATTTCGACCGCTTTTTGGTTTCGGTGGCTGTACACTTGTACCATGTAACTTTTCTTCTCTTAAAAGTGTGTATATGCTTGACTTTGATGCTTCTGGATTATATCCGGATGCTTATGGATTATATTCTGGATGCTTCTGGATTAAGCCGAACATATATCCACCAATTCATCCTTGTCGCGATGAGGGTGATCTCTCTGTATGCAGTAAAATACTCGTAAAATAATTTTTTCTCACCTACCGATCGGTAGTGCCTACGTTTTCCATCGTTCGCCGATATTATATTGTTCCCGCAAACAATAAATTCTCGCAAACCCTTATAAATTCCCGCAAACTCGCCACTGCAAGAGAGGCGAACGTTTGCGATTGTTTTAACTAAGCACAGACGGCGCGTCATTCCAATAAGTTAAAAAGAGATATGCTGTTGGCATACCCGGCCTTGGGTCTACAAAAGAGCGGCTTTGTCGCTTTTAACTCTAAAAATAAATGTTTACGGAATTGCCATAATTAAAGTAGACGAAAATAAACGTAAAAATGGCTAACATCTTGGCCTATA
>CAXKVY010003369.1:0-35787 GCA_964058915.1 Tetropium fuscum | reverse complement strand
TATATAAAAAGCACCGTCCACATATCGTACTCGCAACAAAAGATGGATCCAGAATCGTCTATTTTTGCTACGATTCTCTGTTTCTTTAATCCTTCTTCTTTGATTCAAAATTAATGCTACTAACAAAATTCTGCGTCTTCGCTTCATGGCAGTTCACAATGTACTGCGGCAACAATGGATTGTTTTATTAATTTTATTTACTTGGAAAAACTTTATGGTAGCTATTAAACGTCCCGTGTGAAAAAGTGTTTAAAACTGACAATATCGCAACTTTATATCGCCAGCAATATATTGTCCCGTGTGAAAACGCCCTAACTATTAGAAATTAAAAAACATATTGATAAACTTTTTTATATCAAACCGGAAAACTATAACTATAAACAGCAAACCAACAAACAACAGGAAAAGACAAAAAAAAATGTACAAATAGGGTTCAATTTGTTGGCCCTTCTACAACTTTTCTTAAACGATATTTCCATTTATGTATCGCTCTCGAGGTATGTTCTCGTGGGAAATCATTCCAGCGATTTATTAATTTTTCACGTAATGTTTCCTTTCTCTGGTTACAACTTCACAAAATCTCTATGAACCAGTGACTCCAGTTGACCCCATACCCAATAATCCATTGGATTCAAATATGATTTATACCAGTTCAAGACCTGTATTTATTTAGAATCAGTAACTTGATACTGATTCTAAATAAATACAGGTATAGTTTCAAAAATAATTAGTTCGTATTCGGTCGAGCATTTAGTGCGCTAGCTCTCGGCTCAATCACCTAGCTGCAGTGTGTTGGTTCGATTCCCTGCACTGGTGCGGAATAAATTTTCAATAATTTATCTCCAAGATCTAAATAATGATCCCGCATTCCTGTACTGAATGATGGTTACCAACCTGGTCCCACACGCGGCCCGCGAAATTATATTATGCCGCCCCCCGCACAAGTCTCTGACTTCTGGGCTAAATTTTTTGTCCAATCTATCAAGTCGTGTTCCTCCAATTTTTGGCATGATTTGTGCAGACGCGCTCATGGGGGGGGGGGAACGATCAATTAAAAGCATGGGACTTTCCCATGCAAAAAATCGTTTTTTCTGCATATCGGTTTTGACTTTCCAAAAAAAAGTTCATAGAAAAAATGAAGAGTACGACAAAACACACACGCTCATTTAAAGCTGAGTGCAATCGAATAATTAGTTCGCGAGATATCACGAATCGTAGTTGCGAAAATAAGAAGAATCAAATTGATTTTCTATCGAGGGAGAGGCTGATTTTTTTTTGTGTGGAAGAACTATTATGAAGGAATTATGAGGCTGGGATAATTGGGCTGGGATAATTGGAAAAGGGGGGAGACGGGGAAATCGATTTTTTTTAAATGCCCATAACTTCTATGAATATTGACCGATCTTAAAATATCAAACGGCTTTTTCTTTGTTTCTTCATACTCTATACGATGGCATTACGAAATTGGTATTATACGAAAAAAACGATTTGCCTGTTTTTTCAAAGGGTGTTTCCGGTTTGAAGGAAGGGGGTGGGGGAATTTTTTTACCAATCGACAGCTTTTTTTCGACCTTTAATTATAGCCCAACCATATCAAAATCGGATGATTAGGAGGGGAGCTAGGAGACTTCAAAGTTTTTACTATGTAGCAGGAGAACGGAGAGGAGTAGGAGGCTCTGGTCGGGCTCAATATCATGGAGAAACATGTTTATTTTTCTCTCAATATTGACCGATCTTAAAAAATCTTTCAAAAAAGACCTCAAAAAAGGAGGTATTTAATTCGATTCGTGTACTGTTTTTATGTATGTTTATCCATTACTCTAGAGGGGCTTAAGTAAATTGGCCTACATTTGCTGGATACTATAGGGTATCATTGGGGGGCAGTGCCATTGAAATTTTAACAATTTGGTACTTCCGGTTATAACGGAAGTCGATGCCTTTGTTATTTTAAATGAAATCTTATATATTATTGAATTTTCAAAAACTTGGTTCAAAGGTAAACCAAAAATATGTAATGTACCCTATACCAAAAGCAAAAGCGTTTCTGAGATATATGACAGTTTTTAAAAAATTTGACATATGCATAACTTTTTTCAATACGAGTTCCACACTTGTTGTTTGACACGTAGAAGGAGCAGGATCTGAAGTACCTTCTACAATTGAAATAATTTAAAAAATAAAATACAAAGTGTTTAATTTCTTCCGTTACATTTGGTCTACTGCAGACCAGCACAACTTTTTTAGTTCAACATTTTATATTTCTTACGCCTAATTTCGTATAATTAAATTCCCTTTTGTTTGTTACTAGGATTCTATTGGGTGAGGTTATAACTTTATGAGACATTTGCAATTTTGATAGATTTTCAATTCAGTAACAATCTCCAGTAAAAATTCTGTGCAAACAATATTTTACTTCTATCTCTCTATATCTTGTCGGCTGTCAAAGTTGTCAACTCTTTGGTTTACCACCACGCCAACTACCCACGCCTATAAATGTTACGTGCCGCGGATGCCTTATTTTGTGTGGTGTTGGAATTTCAGAATTTTTGACAATTTATTTGACTCTACTTGTTGCTTGATGCTATGAATCATGATTTGTGTAATGGACATCACTTCATCTTTTCCTGTTTTAAATACGCATTTGCGTAATTCTGACGTTCTACACCACTTGTTTTATAATTTGTGAATTGTTATTGTTGTTTTTTATATTTTGACTGACATGTGTATTTATAGTACGTTTTTTAAGCAATATATTTGTATATTTTATGGTTTGCCAAAACTTGTTTGAAACCTTGGTCAAATAAACTAATAAAAAAATTATGCAGTACCTATATGTATATGTAAATATATATGTAGTATGTGTCAGTATAGTATAATGAAAAATTCAAAATAAAAATAAAATTTTGAGCCCGGTCTCGGCCTCACTGCCCTCCGTTCCGCATAGTAAAAATTTTGAAATCCTCTAGCCCCCTCCTCCTAATCCGATTTTGGTATATTTAGAATAAAAGGTCAAAAAAAAAACCTGGCGACTGGTAAAAAAATACTTTTCCCACCCCCTTCCCTTATACGGGAAGCATCGTGTGAAAAGAGGCAAATAGTTTTTTTTGCGCGCTAGGCGTTTGTTTGCAACAAAAAATAGAGAATACAAGAAACGAGGAAAAATGTGTTTGATTTTTTAAGATCGGTCAATATTCTGAGGTTATGGTCATTTTAAAAATTTCGTTTTCGCCGTCTCCTAATTATCCCATCACCCCCAGCCTACGGCCTCGTATTTCTTTAATAATAGCTCTTCCACTTTTTCTTTACCATTTTCGCAACTACGATTCGCGATATCTCGCGAATTAATTATCCAATTTCGCTCAGCATTAAATGAGTGGGAGTGTTTTGTCTTACTCTTAATTTTTCAAAAAAAAGTAAAGTCAAAAGCTGCCGAGATATGCAATAAAAACGACATAAACTCGTCTGCACAAACCATGCCAAAATGATGGGATTACCGATTTAATAGATTGGGGGAAAAATTTAAATTTGAGTTGTATGTTTTCGAACCATATTTCTCTCCAGATCCACTCCACTACATGGTAATATAGAAACAATTATGAATTTCAGACTTACTTATAATCGTAGTACCTCTTTTTTCTTGGGTGAAGGATATGACCACTCTTATATTATTGTCACTATTGGCCAAAGTCAGGAAAGGATGGTCCTTCTTTGTTGGAGTTGTAAAGAGAACTTCCTTAGGAATGACATGGCCATCAATTATTTTGCCATCGACTAAACTGGCACGGTTATTCTGGAATATAAACAGTTCGATCAGTATCGTTGAATGCTAAGATTTGAGAACAATTTACCGGGAATCCTTCATCAACCGGAATAAAAAATGTATGGCCTCCTTCGGTATTGAATATATCTTGCTTATTATATTGCTCGACTTTCTGACGGAAGTATCTGGAAATACACAGAAATAATTATTGCATATCTAGGTATAAATTATGCTGTTAGTTTTTCTACTAAATTTCAAACTACAATAGTTTTGCACTTTGCACACTCGCAAATGTCAACTCACAACAAAGAATGGTATATCCATTACACAAACCGCGCAAGTTTGCATAGTCAGGTAGTTTCAAGCGTGCAAGACTAGTCCAGTCGTTGAGGGTTTTCCGCTACGAATTTGAACCTTGACCGATTGACATAATATTTGGTGAGTAGCTAGGGGATGGCTCAAGGATCAAGGGACATAGGGACCCTTCTCGGGGATGGATATGTATACACTTAAAATAACCCCGGACGGAAATGGGTACATGGCCAAATTTTAAGTAAAAAATTATCTCTAAAGTTTTTTCGATAGGTCGATATTTTTCGAGTTATTCTCCATTGAAATTGATAATTGGAGACTATCTGACTTGGTTGGGAACAGTCAGTGGCGTCCACGGTTAATTAGTGACCACGGTATCAGCCGAACAGTAATTTTGTTTTTTTTATTTCATTAAGCTGAGCTAGCTTAGGCAAACTTTTATTGCCCACTATAATCGCTGTTGGATGTACTCTGACGGGTAATAATAGTTAAACATTATTTTTTACTTTTCAGTTCGGTTTCCTAAAGCGAGTTTTTTTAGTTTTTTTATTACCTTCAACGACTGGACTAAACTATTGATTCAGTAAATTGGCCACGCTGTATCAATAGTAAGATACATCCAAGTATTGCGACCTATTAATTGCTACATTTTCGTAACTGACACGATATAACATAGATATATTTATTGATACATATATAAACATAGATATATAATATATTTATATCGGATTCTTGTTAAATAATTCATTTGGAAACATTCTGTGCGGATGGATGATCCGTTCATATACCTTTGATGTTGTTATTATGGTTCATTTCTATGCATTACAGTTTATACAGAAATATATGAAATTCTTACTTACCGGATCCTATGCGGATTCTGAATGAGATGTTCATAGTTGTTCAAAAACTCCCACGCGGTGGGGTTGTAAACGCGATTTGTTGCTGACTTGGGAGATCTCGTGGGGACCAGAACCTCATCAATTTTATGAAGAATCTAAAACAAAGTAAAAAACCATGCAGAAACCTCTCGCTCGTTCAACTTGCTAAAGTATATTAGAATAACTTTCGGGAAACTCCGTTATCCACTTTAAATCTGGCCTCATGCGTAAAATGCGTGTCGTAAAAGTAGTAAATCGCCCTTGAAGCACCCTAAATGGGCATGTAATGGTGAAATATTACATGACGTTGTGTAGTGATGTTCGGCTAAAAGAATAGTGTAGTGGTAGAAAATTGAAAAATCCGGTGTAGGAAGCAAAACCTTGGAATTTAATGAGTAGATGAATAACACAATAAATTATGCCATATAACTTTACAGGCAGTGATTGACCTTCGGTATAACGAAGTATCGGGTTTCTGTGAAATGACTTATCTTCTATTAATCCTAGGTTCAAAATTGTATCCTTACACAATTATTAGAAAAGTTTATATTTCATGAATTTTCTGCTAAAAATTAAGGGGGCGTCTGTCATATAATGTCAAATATTAAATACTGCCATGTAAAGTCTTTATGACAAGTATTGACATTTTTCTCGTTTTCTCTAATGCCTAAAGAGTTACAATACAAGTCAGGATAGTTAACTATTTTAACAATCTGCGTTTATTTTAACTGTTAACTTAATGATAAATTAATAAAATGTGTACTTAAATGTTCCTAGCGAAGAAAAATTGTAGATATATTAAATGTAAGCTATTTAGGATTTTAAAAGAACAGCAGTTGTATCCGTATCATATCCTCGAGACTTTCTACCTCGTCTATTTTTATGTCAATAGAGAAATCAAATGATCACCCAGTTTTTATCTCGTATTTTATTTACTGATGAGGCTAACTTTTCAAGGGAATCTATTAGAAATTTCCATAATAATCACATATGGGCCGAAGAAAATTTACATGGAATTCTTGAAGCTACGTTTCAACAACAGTTTTCATTAAATGTGTGGCTTGGTGTTATTGATGATTATTTAATTGGCCCATATTTTCCTCCAATGAGATTAAATGGAGACGCATACTGCCATATCCTTGAAGAAGAGGTGCATACTTCTTGAAGATGTCAGTGTTCAAATTAGGCAAGAACTATGGTTCATGCATGATGGAGCTCTAGCCCATATTAGTATTAACGCCCGTCACTATTTAGCCGCAGTTTATCCAAATAGTTGGATAGGCCGAGCAGGCCCCCATAATTGGCCCGCCCGATCTCCAGAATTAAATCCGTTAGGATTAGGATTTCTGCATTTGGGGTTTTCTTAAAAAGTTGGTTCATTCCACTCCCGTTGAAAATATAGAGAATTTAAGAGATCATGCGAAACTATTAGAAATACACCCAGATTATTTCAAACAATACGGAATTCAATGAGGCGAAGAGTAGAGTCCTGCGTTTTTGCGGAAGGGGGCCATTTTCAACATTTATTATGATTTTTGTGATTGATATTTTCATTAAAGTCCATTATAGTAACTCTCTATAGATTAGAGAAAACAAGAACAATGACAATACTTCTCATAATGACTTTCTTTGACTTGGCTTACTTGAGTACTTCACAGAATAATAACCCCTCGGTGAATTTATTTGAAAGGCAGTGCGAGTATAATTTAATTTTTTTGTGGGCAAACAATCAATTTCTCGAAGAAAACTCAAGACACAAAAAAGTTGCGGATTGGAGCCATCTTTGCATATAAAATAAATACTATATTTTAAATAAAGAAATGTCGACGCGTTTAAAAAGTACTGAAGAAAAATATTATAGAGGTTGCTTTTTTTACCCCCTTATAACAATATCTTTTTACCCCCTTATAACATAAAAAAATGCTATGTAAGATTTACCTCAATTTTTGTTGAAAAATTTTGTAACACTCTGTGGACACCAGTGACACCAGCAAGTTAGAATATAAATCGTACTCTAGCCTTATCTTCTTTTAACATTCTCTTTTTTGATTCAGTTCATTATCTTCAGTAATACCAGAAATATACAATTTTATAGCATAACATGTTTTTATTCAGTTCGTTTTGGAAAAACAGAAGTAAGTAGCACGATATGGAAAAAATAAGAGATATGTGGATTAAAATTATATCAAACAGCATTTGGAAGAAGCATTTGGTATTTATTGTGGTAATTGCCGTATTTTTGTTCCAATATTTTTGTCAATTTGGAACGTGAGGTACGAAATCTTAGTGGTGAAATATGTACTCAAGCATTAATATTGATTGATTTAGGTTGGAATTAGGTTTCTCGAAGAATTGGACAGCGATTTAATGTGCGCATAATCTGTTTCAAGAGTGACACAAAGATATAGAGACTGGAAGTCCTGTTCGCAAACCGGGACAAGCATTATTGAGAAAAAAATGAAAAAAGTACTGTTTTCTAAATTATATTGCTATAAAAAACCATGACCCGTATCTCGCTCATTGTAACTTTTTTTAATAACTTACTATATACGTTAAGACCTTTCATTTAAGGCCTATTTCAGCGGGATCCGTCTAAATTAAAACTTCTGACACCCCTACTACTTATCATTCATTACAATGCGTTTCGCATACATAATAGATTATTTAGCTTAATTGACATTATTGTACATTTCTCAAAAAAAAACAGTGTATTCAAACAGCAAAGTCCAAATTTAGCTCCTATTTATTTTTCGTCATAAAAGTTTTGAAAATGATATTTTCACGAGTGATATTTACGTATATTATACGACTGAACTGGAATAACATGGGTATATATGTTTTCATTATAATGTTCATTATCATTTATGGATTCTTTAATTACTTATTGCAAACAAATAAATATATTTTAAGATACTAGACCAGTCTAATTTAATACATCCATAATTCATGTGAATTCATAATTATTGTATTTAATGGATTTTTTTTAGATAATGATAATGAAAACATTCTAGTTCAGCCACATTGTAACTTAATTGTTCTTAAGACATCAACAATAGCAACATATTTGCGTTTACTCGCACACCATTCTTAACCAAAAGAAATAATAATAGTAAACAATAGGGATGCTGCCGTACTCCAGAGGATCCCTCAATCATTTTGGAAAAATAGTTATTCGAGAACACGTTTCACTATGAGAATATACTCGGATTCAAATTCTTTTAGGCTCTGTTAGACCGAGAAGAATCCCTTTCAAGCACATTTCAGAGACTGGGGCACGGAGATTGTATCTACTGCAACTTCCTCTCAAGCGCATCCAATATTGCAGTAAGTTGCAGTATTAAATAAGTATAAAAGTTTTAGTAACATGCAGTAAATGGGTTAATGTCGACTTTTAAAAAAACCCCTGAAAAAGAAAAAAAAACAACTTCTATTTCACGGTAATTTTTGCAAGAACACCAAACAATTCGCGTACGGATGATTTGTAAATGAAAGCTCCTTTTCTAAAAATAGAAAAAAAATTAAATCGTAGACCGCAACTATTTAATTTCTTGTGAATGTCAGTCAGCTGAAAACCTTTCTCTTTAGATTTAATGATTGTTTAGGTTTAGACCTAGGATTTTTTTGATTCTGGATTTTATTCGGTTCGTAATAATCCAGGTACACCTATTCACAAGAAAATTTGATTTTAAAATCGTGAAATTTTGTGTAACAAAATAAACAGAGATCAATATTGTTACGCAAGACGGTGGCGGATGAAATCACCGCGTATGGAAAGTGGATCGAACATTCTAGTAGCGCGGGGAATGGTTCCATATAAGCGCCGAGATATTGTTAGAATATTGCAGAAATATCGAGACACGAGAGTTAACAATATATAATCCATTGCCGGAGGAGAAAGAACTAGTCCATAAGTATTAAACGTATTTGAACCGGGGCCACAGTGGGTCAGGATCAACAATTTCCAAAATTAAAATGAGTTTAATTTTTTCGTCTTCAAGGAAACAAGATAAATAACATGGTCATTAGTGGGTATTTTTTCAGATGCAAAGCCTAGGTGTTTAAGCGAATAGTTGTGATGTGGATTTTCAGTGTTTTATTTCTAGTGATTTTGTTATTTTTTGAGCTTCAATTTAATTAACGAAGCATGCCGATACAGAACAAAATAAGGGCTATATTGTAGACAGATAGTTGAGTCTTGTTTACTATGTAGTATGTGGGCTAGAATCAGATGAGCGATTTTGGCCGTTAAAATTAGGTCATTCTAATTTTATATTTATCCGACATTTTTTGACCGCTTCCGTCCACCTTGATCTTTTTATGCGAATATTGCACGGATTATGGGCTTTATATTCTGAAAATTTTAGCTGCAATTAGTTGCAACTTCTTGAATAATAATATTTTGAACATATTGATGCAGGCTAAAAACACCTAATTTCGCAATAATTGATATTGAAAGTCGTATTCAATTTAATTAATGAAGTCACTTACTAGTATCGACTGCAAAGTATCATTTACGATCAAAACAAATCACCCTAGGTATATCTAGAAAAATATTTGCTACCCCCTCCGCGCCCACCACTGTAAACTAAGGGGAATATTAAAAAAATATATTTTCTAGCCTTTTTTAAAATTATAATTAAACGTAAGTATAACCACCCCACTTTTCGCCGTTCTCGCCCATTTTTTATACAATTTTTGCGGAATTATATTTATAGATGCGCAACGCAGTTATCCAGTTACAACTCTCCCTCACAATCGTATTTCAACAGGAGGATTTTTTCCACAATTCGGTGGTCGATGCGGATCCAAATTTTCAGAATTTAACAATAATTACCTCGATTTTCATCCCCTAAACACCACCCTGTTTAATCAAAAGAATATTTTTCACTATTTTTCCATTATTTCTTTTTTAGAAATATATACGAATACAGAACATCAGAATTTTACTCAAATATTTTCATTTCCACCCCCAGAAAACTACCCCAATTTATTTATTTATTACTGGAATTTTCTAAACAAATTTTCCTGTAATTAGGGCATTATTTTGGACCATAAGTTTCATAGCTTTAACCGGAAATTGTTGATCCTGACCGCGGGACTGCGATTACATTAAGATTTAATTACATATTATAGAATGTAAATATATGCTTTTTACGATTTTCAAAAGGTGTTTCATTCCATTTTAAAAAATAGGAAAATTTACTTTTTGAACGACCCTCGTAGCTATATTTTTTACACCCCTATATTTTAATTGTTTTATTAGATATTTACGACCTCTACTTTAATGACTTTATGATACAGATTTTTTTTATTACGACACAAGTTCATAACCAATAGAAATGAATAGAAAAATAATTAACTTCACCAGAAAATGTGAAATAGGTCATAATATATAAGTATATAAGGCAAATTTACTTATCCATAAAATCAGCAAAAACATACAAAACATTAAACAAATAATAACTTAATATGCAATATAAAGTGCTTATTTTCTATAATATGACGGTTTTCATTAATAGGTCGTAGACAAAATAGTGTAAGCAACTCACAATTAATAGCTATTATATGTTCACTGTATAATATACTATTACAATTCTAGTGTAACTAAGATGAACGCCCAATGTTTCGTATGATACGTATATTTACCTGTGGTAGATCCTTTCCAGAGCCTTGAATGTTGGATTGGCTGACCAGGATCCTAGCGTTGTTCACATAAATATCGTCGTGGTATGTGCCCGTGATATGTGTGATCCATAATGGAGGATTACCGGATAGTTCCGACGAAAGAGAAATCGACGAGGTTCCTAGCTGATCTGTTCTCTTATCGACGTTCGCTGAAAATAAAAAATATATCCCGTTATCAGATTGATCGTTGATTTAATGCTATTTGATTCTAAAACTCTTTACTTCATAAATATTTTTCGCTTCATAAATTCCCTGAGAAATCTCATAATAAACTTTTATAAAAGCTCTATTACCATGCAAAGTTAAATTTTACTATCCGCTTCCAAGGATTATAAACTTTAAAATAATCCTTCATCATAAAATTTAATTAATAGTGAATAAATCATAATACGTATCATAAATGTGTGATTATGAGTGAGTGTTCATGAACAACTATCGTCCCTTACAACTATCAGCCTTACAACTATCAGCCCTTAAAGAAGTGAATTTTAAATTATTATAAAATTATTTTGCAGATTGTTTCACAAATAAATTTGCATAGGAAAATGTCCAGTTCAGTGCAACTCATAAATATTGTGCTAGTCATAAATTGTATGCTAACCAAAATATAAAATGCAGCATACAATTCCGAACACATTTTAAATATCTCCGTTTACATACGTACAAATAGTCAGGGAATCCGCCAGCACACTATGTTATTTATTAATAACCCTCTATAACTTTTTTGTGTGGTTTGATATATGATTAGTCTACCACCGTTTTCCTCTGCACAGATGCTAGTATCCGGGACTTTCTATTTCCCATTTTTTCGAGATAAATGCATTTGGCGTTATACTACAAATGTATAGTTATTGAGTAGCTGATATTATATATACATACTCGATATATAATTACATAGTAGGTACATATAATGAATAATTTCAACAGTAAACAATATAATGTCAGTAATATCGGCGGTTAACTTCAATATTTTTTCTTTAAATGGAATCAACATTTATGTGTTTAGTTTTTTAATTTCACCGGATATTTTAAAGGGGTGTTCTAGGGGTGCATCTACACACAAAAAAGAAATGATTGTGTTAAATAAAAATATATATGAACCAAGTAAATATATGTTTGATATAAGCCAATCATTTACAGAATTGAGTCAATTACACAAAATAATCACTAGAAAATACAAAAATAATTATCTCAATTATTTATAAGCTTCACTCTAGTGTCTGTAGCAACAACTGAAACTTGTGATGTCTTCCGCTAAATAAAAATACATTTCAGGCAACCACCGCACATTATCAAACCTACCAAGTTATAAAGGTGTTAAAAATTATTTCGCATCTTGACATTTCAAAAATGAAATCCAACATGTATATATTAAAGTATAAAAATATATTTTGCTGTTCAAATATGTATACATATTATATTACCTAATAGCTGTATAAGTCCTTAAAAACAAGTAGGTACAAAATGTTAACGTTCACTAAAATGAAAGCAAAATTCTTAGGTAGTTATACAGGGTTAGGGAAAATTCGTATACGTTCTGGAATAACTAGCCGTTCTAATTAATTTCTTCTAATTTTTTATTTCTTCGTGATTTCTTATTTCTTCGTAATTTCTTTTCAGACGAACCTTGTCCCCAATTTTGACGTTAACCAACCTTTACCTCTATCTGGTCATCTGTTAGAAGCTCTACGATTTCCAAATCGTCAATTTTCTGTTCTAAAAATAATTATCCTTGAGAAAAAACTGGGTCTTTTAGTTAAATGTGATAGGACAGTTAATGGAACCGACCTGCGCAATCACAATATGGCTCCTGTAGGACATAAACAAAGAGATTCCCCAACCCTTTCTCGTATTGTATAGGTATAATGGAAACTACAAAGGCTGTTTTTGATGAAACATGGCGTCTTAAACCACGTTACCTATCTGGAATTCTGGAATTTGTCCGGAGTGCGGATCAGAGATCCGCTGCACTTAGGCCCCATTGGGCCCCTTGTGCTACCACGTTACCTAGATAAGAAATTAATTACTGAGTTTAGTCGCCATGTTGCATGAAATAAAAAAAATAGGACATTTACAAAATATTGCTTCTATACTTTTTAATTTAATGAACCTATCTATACATGACTTTTACTTAAAACAAGTTTTTTGTATAAATGATTTTGATGGGGCCAGCCGAGTGCCGCCTGCCATTTATCTTGATGTATATTTAGGCTTAAAAACAGAGGTGTGTGTGTGTGTGTGTGTGTGTGTGTGTGTGTGTGTGTGTGTGTGTGTGTGTGTGTGTGTGTGTATGCACTTACCATCGAATATTGGTTTTAAATGCACCAGTTTATTTGCACTAAGGAATTTATCCATTATTCAGCTTGAAGTCACAGTTTTCACAATTTTACTCCGTACTTCCTTAATAATAATAATCACTATTATTTAAAAGGGACAACTAATAATTAATTATTATGGAGGGACCCGCATGGACGCATGTGATGAACGTTGAACACACGAAAACTAAACGCTCTGGCCGGCGCACGCGTCGCGGATACCTAGTAGGTATATAAAAATCGTACGCCGAGTACGGGGAAGCTTGTAGCAAATATATTTATTATTGGATTAGCCTTGAAAACGATTGGGCCAAATATTTTAAATAGTTCTTTAAACTCTAAAGATTATACAAATTTCTACAATTCAGCTAATCATCGACGCATTTAGGCCAAATTATCATAAATTGATTAATAATTATTATTTCATTTGAGTAACTCGAACTTTTGAGTCAAACAGCATTGTTCAAACATGTGATAGATGGATATCAAATATGCAAATTTCGTTAATTCAAGTCATTCGTGATTGATTTAATTAAATAGGTACTTAGGTCAATTAAACATAGCTCAACTACACGATATATTTGTCTTCGTATGATGTAGTTTTTTCTGTGTAGATATCCTTATATCTAGATGCAGTCGTTTTAGTGTTATTTAAGTTTCCTGAGAACTTAATAACAATAAATAGACAAAGAACGAAATTATTTGTTCGTAATATATTTAATTTAAAGCTAGGATAACATTTTACGCATGTGTACTTTTGCACAGAGATGAAAATTTAATGTTAGCTCTTTCAAAGTAGACATTCTCGACTACGTGATATGAATTCCCGCTAAAATTGGATATCTTCGTCGGTATCTGTAGCAGCCTCTTCAGGTTTCTGTAAATTATTTTTGCACGAGCACTAGACAAGATTTTTTGAGCCCCTCTTTTATATAGATGCATTTTGATATGTTGCACAGTTCATCGGAACAAAATATCGTTAACAATGTTCGAACTGCAATTGGTATAGGCTCAATGGTGCGTTGATTTAATAGTCGCTGATTTAATTGTCGCTGATGTAATAGCGCGATATGTATGTTTTAAAAAAACCTGTACATATGACACAATGTACATATAACAACGAGTACATATAACAATTAAAGAACGAAATTATTTGTTCGTAGTATATTTAATTTGAAACTAGGACAATATTTTACGCATGTGTAAATTTTACACAGAGATGAAAATGTTGTATGTTTTAAAAAACGTGTTTTTCAAATTATTTCGCGGACAAGGTAAAAATGATTTTGCAAAATCCGTCCATAGTGAAAAAAGTTGTAATTCACATGATGAATGGCCAAGACTGCTCCAAATGATAGAGAAGATCGGATTTAATTATACCTAAAAAAAGGTAGAAATAAGGGAGCTAGAGGAGCGATTTTACTGCTATACCACAGAGTACACAGTGTATCGTGAATATGTATTGCGCTTCGTTAGAAAGCGAATAAAATTGATGACGTAGGGGTATCTTGCGATCTTGCTCCACGGAAAATTTAAATAAATATCTATAAAAAGAAACGGAGAACTTTATTTGATATGACATACAATACAATACGGTATTTTTTTTAATTGAATGTGATGATATAACGTTAAGTATAAATATACTTAAAACTAGATAAAATACGTTTTAGTGAAGCGGACGACAAAACCCATTTTTATGTTTATATCTACTTATTTTATAATAATAATAATACCATATGAAGAAGAAGAATGAGTGAATAATTTAAAAACATCTGAAAAACATCTGAGAATATATAATATAAATTATAATTTTGATTTTGTGTCCTAGATATAATTAATATTACAATTATATAATGTCAAAAATAACCTGTTTCTTTTCATTTTGAGCAGCCAATGACCACAAATATTATCAATGAGATTATAAGTGACTTATATAAGGCAAATTTTCCCGTTGTGGTCAGTTAGTGATATGGTCAGGTTAGTGATATGGGCGCGCCAATATTCTTGGCTAAAGAGGTGACCTCGATAGGGGGAGGCCGAGCGGTACCATTGCTCTTTACCCCTAGTGATATGGGAACGATTAATGTGAAGCTATATATTATTGTACAGTGGCTTTAATTTTTAAGTAAAGGTAATAAATAAAGCTATGCTTGAACATTTACGTTTAATATGAATAACTGATTTAGCATAGGCACATAAACTGACTGATTATCACTTAAATTTGAAAAGCTCCGAACGTCAAAGAGCACAAATATTGCGGTGAAAAAGGATTATTACAGGGATGCTGGCAAGAAACGACCTCTGTTATACACCTATTCAATGACTGATGGTCGGATGTCCTTAATTCGAAATCCAAGTTGACGCTAAATTATACAGAAAAAGCTGCTTACGGAACTGATTTTACTGTTCAGGACAATATATTAGATCAAATGTCTCTTTTTATTCAGAATATGAGTAAACATAAATCACCTATTGTTTTGACAACTGTTCAATCTTGGTGAAGCTAAAGTATTTGATGTTACTTTCTTTAGTATTTCGATTATAATTATAACACTTAGCGACAGCATAGTCTGGCATTGTTTACAAAATTGTAGCAGCACATATAAAAATAATACACCTCACAAACACAAGTAGCCACCATCTGTGTATACCTACACAAAACACAAAATCTTGGAAATTTCAATATGAAAAGATGAAAACAACAGTAGGTAGGTATTTACATTCAATTGGGTGAGAATCGCGCCTAAAATCGTGTTGGCGAGAACACGTCATCTCAGATACATGCTGACCAATTTTCGTTCGGCTATCGGTATGGCGTATAAAATGCTGGTGTAAATTGCGTTTAAATTGTTAGGATCTAAGTTTATAAATGACAATGGAAGAACTCGACTTTGTGAACATTCTTTTAACTTATCTGCTTTTAGGTTCATAAAGCCTTGCCACGACGGACATGATTGAAAGTGGAACACGTGTCCATATATCCACAAGGAATTAATCATAGTTATTTTTGGGTATTTCTGAGTTTATTATAGATCCTTAATGTCACTTAAAGTAGTATTGTTAAAATTGTCAGCTTCTTTCTTAAATATTTTTATTGGCGTTTGCCCAATATTTTTCATTAATATTCATCATCATCAAACCATCATGTTTACTGCAGATTTCGGAGTCACACATATTACACCACTCATAGAATCAAAGGTACCAAAATCATTCATTGATATCACATGAAGTCTGCATTGCCAAAAACAAATTGATAAAAGGCTCCTTCACTAAAGCTAATTTCAGATCACGTCACTGCAGCACCATCAAATGTTAAGGTTTCATTGTATTCAATGGGATTTGCTCATGACTGAGCAAATTTCATTGAGCATAGAGTGTCTATCAAATCTCGGGACTGAGAAGTTTCGATGCAAAAAACAGATAACCCATACAATACAGGTGATATATATATATATATATATATATATATATATATATATATATATATATATATATATATATATATATATATATATATATATATATATATATATATATATATATATATATATATATATATATATATATATATATATATATATATATATATATATATATATATATATATATATATATATGTATATATATATATATATATATGTATATATATATATATATATATATATATATATATATATATATATATATATATATATATACATATATATATATATATATATATATATATATATATATATATATATATATATATATATATATATATATATATATATATATATATATATATATATATATATATATATATATATATATATATATATATATATATATATATATATATATATATATATATATATATATATATATATATATATATATATATATATATATATATATATATATATATATATATATATATATATATATATATATATATATATATATATCTGTTAACATAATGTATTTGTGATTGAATGTCTTCCTTAATTATAGCTGCAGCAGCAGACACAATTCTTAACATTTCTTCAGAAAAACAATATTTTCTTTTCTTATATACTCTTCATATATAATTTTTTTAGTACTTTCTTTAAAACATGAAACACTTGGCTTACATACATAATACAACACAAAATCAGCTTTAGGGTAATTAGTTCCCATTACCGGCTATTTCTGTCCTACTTTGCTTGGCATAAAAGTGCATCTTATGCAGGCATAAAAAACTATAATTTTACTAACACTCTAATATTAAATATATCTTCAAAACTATACTATAAAAATTTATCACCATTTCCGGTCGGCCATTATGAATTTTCCAATTTCCAATGTCAGATTCGTAATCAGCGACAATGAAAGGAGGGTTTTCATTGTATACATTTTTCCGAGATATATTTAATATTAAAGAATTAGTAAAATTATTGTATTTTATGCATGCAAAAATGCACTTTTGGATGCATCAAGGACTAAAAATTTCATCTGGAGGGTCAAAAATGACTCTATATTATGCATAATAAGGTTTATGTGATAAATTTCTAATCAATATTATTTATTTTTTAACGATTATATTTAAAAGAAAACCGAAAATTCGAAAAATAACAAAAAATACACTTTTTTTTAATAAAAGTGCATTTAAATATGTCTTCCACCCAAAACTGTACATACGCACTATGATTTTATTGTTATTTACACCAAAATCTATCATTCTATCCAATAAATTCTGATGGAGAAAAAACTTCAATATTTCTGACAGCCTATAATGACAATTTTTGTTAATTGGTGTAAGCAATAATCATTTCCATTTGTCTTAACAGATATATTCAACTTCAATACAATTCGCCTAGCGTGGACAGTTGCGTGGTAGGTTATCCCGTGGGCATCCTTTCACCCGCTGGCGGAGATGTCAATACTTTGTTGGTTTAGGCCTCTTTGTTGGGAAGTGCTCGGTAAGGTTAGTGCCAGTGTTGCGAAATTTGAGTTGTACTATTTAACTTCCTTATACTATATGGATTATTACTTTTTTAGGCCGCAGTTTTAATCTATGTGTCGAATCATTCATGTGTTTATCATATAAAATATCTAGTTGAATAATTATTTAGTACTTCTGAAGCAATATCGTCACTTTTAAATAACATATAATAATAACAATAACGTAACTAATTTTTATATGTCTCGAGAGAATGAAAGAACTTGTACGTTTATAATTGTCTTTATTTCGCCTTCAAGAGTATGTTTATTTAGAAATGAACGAGAGTATAGGAAAACCCTATAAACAGCAGCGGCAATGGACGTGCTTCTAGATTTTTTTAAATCTGTTGAAATTATACACTATATAGACTATATATTACAGCATGCAGTTAGGCATTTTTGTTTAATGTACCTAAACATAATATTGAAATATAAAACATTTACCTTATCATCGATTTTACCACAAGGTTTATCCAAATCCAACGGTCATCGAACAATAATGAAAGAACAACAATTTCTTTAGGGTAATGTATTTGATTTATAGACAGAAAGAACATTTTCATTGAAAATTAAATAGTGGAGTAACATTTACCTAAAAATCTTATCTTCAGTGTTAAAAATCTGTTATAAAACTAAACTTACACAGGGTGTTATACAGGTACCTAATGGTGTACGTAAAATTTAAAATGACCTTTGCAATGAAAAATATGTATTGCGGTAGGTACTCACGAAGTCCTTCATTCAATAAATGAAGGACTTAGTTGTCTACTTTTTTAAATATGTAGTCCATTATTTGACCGTTAAATTCGTATATAATTTATATGGTATTAAACATCAAATATATTTAAAGAAAATATTTGTTTAAAAATTTTACGAACTGTTTAACAGCCACATCTTTCCTTCTCACGATATTGATTTTGTTTTTCTGTAGGTACATACAAAACTTCGATAAAGCATAAGGAACATTTCATCCCGTATAAACATTTGCATTTTCATTAACAAGCAGGAAAGTCAGTATTCAACATATATAAACTATTTAAATTAATAAAGAAAACAAAAGAGAACTATTACAAACAAAAAAATAATGAAAACCTTAAAAACACTTAAAAAATTTGGTCAACAACTAATGTGTTGTTAAATAGAACAAAGAAAGGATAAATAAGAATAAATGGAATAAAAACAAAAGGATGAAATGCTAAAAGCAACCACCCAGGTATGGATAAGTTACAGGTAAAACATTAAAGTCTATAAAATATACTATATATATAACTTATGAAATCTATATCTAAAATCAGAATCTAAAAAATACATTATATAGCTTTTTCTAAGTGTTTAAAAGTGGCAGTAGTGAAGCCTTTATGTAAGGTAGAACATGAAACATGAATCTGGAAATTATCATCCAATATCTATAATTTTGATTATATCAAAAATATATGAACAGTTTTTAACAATTTAAATTTTTAAAACAATTTATTATCACATAGTCACTTCGGATTTAGGCAAACTCTAAGTACACAGGATGTTATTATTCATTTAACAAAAATAAATATTTATAATAGCGTTGACAACTCTAAACCTTATCTAGCTGTTCGATTTAGTAAAAGCGTTTGACATCAGTATATAGTACATAGTAACCTAATTTTAAACCTAAAACTGTACGGACTAAGGCAACTCCCAAGTTCAATAAAAAGCTACTTTAATGAAAGAGTATGTTGAGAATGGAAAGGCTCTTAGCGAATCTCAAACAATAACATGTGGAGTTCCACAAGGCATCTCATTGGGACCCATTCTATTCATATTGTATGATTGAATAATGCCTCAAAAACCATTTTGATGAACTTTATTTGCTCATAAATCATGTAATTCAGCATTTTTGACTGGCTTTCGATATCATGGTAGAGATATCGAAATCCAGTCAAATCCACACGGGTCAATTGAATAAATCTGAACCGGAATGGCATACTTAAATGGAAAATTAAAATCTAAATTATAAAAAAAATGACATTTGAAATGTCAATTATGTTGTATCGTTGGATAGAGAAAACAACAAAGAATTAAAATGCAATAATATACGGGGTGGTCCATGTTGCACATAATATAATGATACATATTCATATAAAATATTTAAATAATAGTTATGTCATATACTATGTTTTCAAGTTTTGCCGGATGCGCCAGTATCAAGAGAGTTTGCCCATATACTTTTCGTGGAAGGATATCTAAACTACCTACATATAATACAAACTACTTCGACAATTTAATAATTAAGATAGTTTTCCCCTGGATCATAGAAAATGGATTACTGGAGTTTGAATGAAAATCATATTTCAGCTGATGATAATTTAAATAGAAGGACAATATTCAGTTCTAACGAATAAAATTTCATCCCATGTTTTTTTATTGTACTCGGCTAATCCACTTTTTATCTTCTTCGAGGTTTTCTTTAGCGTTCTTAAAGAATTCATTACAAGAATGCGACGCATGACTGACATCTCATTTAGGCACAAAATGGAATATAATTTTACGTATATGTCTTGATAACATTTTGTAAGCAGAACGGTTCTTTTTACAGCGCCTTGTCGGCAAATACTGCTTTTTGTCCTTTGGAATATTTTCAAGTGACGTTTCTATATTTTTATGTAATAAACAGGTAATATTTCACTGTTAAATTTGTACGACTAAAAATGGTAGGTACAGAACATTTCAAATATATATAGTTATTAGCTGCCGGTTAGGTAAGTAGGGGTGTACTATCAGTTATGAGTTATGCCATAGATTAAGTAAATAGATAAGCAGTCGTAATGCACTTAATTCTCGCTATGAATGATAAACGACATCTACACAAACTGTATTGAAACTGAGGGTTCTAATGAAAATAATTCTCATTTCCATCATCATCATTTCCATCTAGAATTATTCTAGATGGAGCTGTAATACAGTTTTGTTATTCATTGTGAATCCATATATTACTAAAATAAATCCAATAATAGTTTAATAGTCAATAAAAGCTGCTGTTAGCCGTCGGCAAGAGCTTTTAATTTAAATTTTAAAATTTTTAAAATTCTGTGAACAGAAGACAATTTAATACTAAATAATTGGTATTAGTTAGCTAGTTAGTTGAAAAGGACGAAATGTACTTCGTCAATTTTTAGCTCGTATAATAAATTTTAATATTTAAAAAAATGGATGATTTTATCCCAGCGCGCGCCAATAATCTCGGCTAAGATGTGACCTCGATAAGAGGGCCAGCCACGACGTAGATAATATGTCATTGATAGGTACAAGTTTATATTAGAAACTTTTTATAGCTACTTAGGTACATGCACAAAAATATCTTGATTATTAAGCATTAAGTCGATTTTGAAAGCGAGCATTAGAACTATTCGAACCATTCTCGACATCTCCTTTTGAAAATAAGATTGGCAAATTTTGCAAGTTAGCAAGTTTTCTCCTAGCGACTATTTCAATTGGGCATAATAATTGCTTTATTTTCAGCATATGATCACCCTAAACTTCTACCAGCAGTCACGACAAACCGATAAACAATGTTATTTTGACATATAAGAACTGTGTAACTTATCAAGTTCTGTACTACAGTAAACAAAAAGTTGTGGCTGGTATTTTCAATACGCCTAAGACACTTGCGTAGGATACAAGGTCTGTGAATTTTTAAATCCCACTTCCTCTATAAAAATATAATTAATTAGGCACATAGGCTTGCATATTAATATTTTTTTCTTGTAGATTATATAGCAACCACATAGCTTTAAAGAATTTGTTTACTCCACCAGAACCTCAAAATAGAAATGAAATTTATTTAACGCTTACTACAGTCTGACAACTTATTTTATAGTTGGTGTCCTGAATCGGTTTTATGTTTCGAACCTGCTACGCATATTGACGCAGTCTGTTCTAGATGCCTCCACTACTCAGTTGCACTAACAGAGAAAGACCGGGAAAATTTTTAGGGTTAGAAAAGTTTTTTTTTGTGACATTTTACCATTTTGACAATTACACAATTTAAAAACAAAAAAAAATCGAAACGCTGTACAGCCACAGCCATAAATTAGTGTCAATAATAACAATCAGTGTGCAATTGTAAATATTTGTTGGCAAGGCGTTTGCCTGCCTATTAGGATAAAAAGATTACCGTGGCATCCATTCAATTGTTGTTTGTCATTGGATGTCAGTTTCCATTCCAACATCCAATATATATTTTCTGTCCTAGATCCAAGAAATATGTTACGTACTTTCTGTATAAAATATAACATAACATAACATAACATAATATAATATAATATAATATAATATAATATAATATAATATATCATATAATATAATAATATATGTTCACAGGTCTTATGTATTACTGAAAATTTAGAACAATATATTCTGCGAAAGGATTTTTTATTTTACACTTAAATATGTACTTTTACGTAATGATCCACATAATATCCGATATCATTCACATTGATCACTTGATTATTAGATTGTCGAAGTAGTTTATTTTACAGGTCGGATAATATAACACGATGACGCAGTGGTTGAATCATAGGTGTTATGATACTGGCGCATCCGGCACAATTTAAAATGATTATTAAAATAATTTTCTAGATACAATTAAGAGCATTTAGTTCATAGGTCGGGTAGTTTTAGCTGTAAAAGATTCAGAGAGACTTGACTTTAGTTTTATGGGATATAGTGCCGTAAATAAAACAACAATTTTGCGACCTTGAACTCGATTTGGAAATGTCTTTTTTTTGGCGTATTTGTACAATCGGTAACTTAACACTACTTTATTAGTTTGATAATAAAGACTGACTAAATTTGGGTACTAATTAACAATTGCAAGTATTAAACACCATTTATAACTTCAAGTATTTTATCGATGTTTACTATTCGCGTGTTCAACATTACAAAACTCTCCGCCGCTGTTACAGCTTATATTTATTTATAAAGACAAGATATTAGAAAAAGACAAGATATTTGAAAATTTGAACAAGAAATAACAAAATATATAAAAAGAAAATTTAAAAAAATCCATTATTCAAAATACACAATAATACAAATTACAATTATTCAAAATAATACATAATACAAAATACACATTCACACATGTAAATATATTTATAGGAGGAATGACAAGCTGATGAGGATTACAATTATAGATGCCCATCATGTTTACTCAATACTTTTTATTTTTTAAATTTTTATCACACCACTTTTGAAGGGTATTTAGGTCAATCTGTAATCGTTGACAATCATCAAGTTTGTTAATTTTATAGTATAATTTTATAGCATCAGCATACAGAAGAGATAGATAGAAAAGGCATCATAGCATCAGCATACAGAAGAGATAGATAGAAGATAGATAGAAAAGGCCCCAATACCGAGTCCTGAGGTACGCCCGACAGAGCTGTAAACATAGTGGATCTAAATCCTAGGTACTGTTCAAATTGACTTCTATCACGCAAGTGCGGTTGAAGAAAATCCACTACCCGATTCGAAAACCCAAAGAACATAATTTAGTTAACAGTTCCCCATGATGAAGCTTGTCGAAAATCCGTATATATTACATCAACATGAGTGCCTTCATCCATATACTCAGCCAAGTACTATACAAGTTAAATTTGAATTTGTTGAACGTTTAGGGACACATCAGGTTGATTTACACTCATATACTATGTTTAAGATATGAGTAGTACATTTTCAGCTTCATGGAGTACAAATTCAAATCGTTTACAGATATTATTAATAATCGTAATAGGACGGTAACTCTGAGCCTCTGCTTTATTGCGTTTCTTATAAATGAGACATATTTTATAGATTTTCCACATGTTCACATTAGTCGTATCAGAGTAGAAGTGATCGGACTGCACCTGTACCGAGCTAAAGAAATTAGCAAAGTCGTTTGCAATATCTTGGGGATTGTCTAAAACGATGTTAATGTTGATCATGGTTCTAGGATTCGAGTTTGATGTTTTTTTACTATAAACAGTCCCAAAAGCCCCCTAGAGCAAAAATTTTTTTTTTCAAGTGATTATGTATTTTTTAAATTTTATTTCGTAAGTATTTATTTATAAATATCACAGTCTTTAGGACACGGAGAAATATGTCTATGAAAGCCTCCTTACGTCGAATGTCTCCTATTATTTTCTAAGGTTTTTTTTCATTTGGTTTTTGATAGAGTTGGTAGATTTATATAGTGGTAATAGTCGTTTCTAGATGCGTCGGCACTCTTCTAGCATACCTAGAGGTAAGGAGATAAGTTCGACCGGTGACAAGAAATGGCCATCACTCGATCTAGGCGTTCCTAACAATATCAAAATTATATTAAAACGCGAAGAATGTAATGGATTCTTTAAGATCATAAGCTCTCAGGTTTATTGTTTCCATATCCTTAATGCGTTATTGACAATCCATCAAGAGCCGTCAAGGAATTTTATTTTGGATTAGTATATGGATCGTAAAGCCTTATAACAATCAGGTTTACAAACACGTTGTAGAATGTATATTTGTTATCAGGAACTACTGTATTATCTGTTGCAGTCAATTTGTTTACGAACGCACTAAAAACAAAGCAGAAAATGCAAATAAAAATATTGTATACAATAACATTTCTCTTAAAACTCTACACCATACAAAACCATACATTTTTGACAGTTTTGTAGCGTTATGAATCTTGGATAATTTTAATGTGTCACGAAGCAAATTTTGATGAACGTATTATATAAATATACAACGTACGAGTAGGTATCTTGATTGGATTTACATTTCCATCTGTGTGAACACAATATAATTTACATCTACATTAGCAGCTGTCGTGGCTGATGTCCCGGATGCCCATTTATACATGGAATTATTGCAGTATCGGCAACATTCCTGATTATTATTAGGTATGTTTGAAAACTACTTGCAACTATATTGCTTTAACAATGCAAGATTTGTGTCAAACGCGACATTTGTATTTGTATTAAATAAAATTAATACATAAATTATGTTAAAAGTAACATAATGATATTGATTTGTATTACAATATACTCATACGATGGTTTAAAAAACCTTAAACTGTACCACTTGTTATCCTGAAGCATAGCTCTTACACATATCTTTTTCTACTAGATAGCCTGGTATTGCAGTCTAAAATCGTTGCCAATGGTCGAGAATTGATAGTCACAATAGTCCTGTCTGTGTATGAAAAATCGATTTCAAACAAAAAATTGTTACAGGTACTTGAATGTTGTACGTCATAGGGAAGGGTTAGTAAATGATAAATACGTACAGACGGCCAAAGTAAGAAAAATCAAGTTTTAAGATGTAAAATTGTCCCATTACGTTTTACAGAAAACTTAATAGAGAAAACATTTTTTTGTAATTTTTTATGCGTTAAAATCGATAAACAAATAATCGAGATAATCGCGAAAAACCTCTTATTTGCACTATTATTTTATAAATGTTCACAACTCTTGCAATAATGGCCGTAAATGACATATATAACACCTTGGTGACGAGCCCGTTATGTGTCCTTATAAGTGTGCAAAATTTCAGGCAGATCGGTTTGATGGTTTATGAATAATTGTATTTCTTAATTGTATTTGTTAATTGTATCCTAGAGAGTGTTAATTTTAAACAATCATCATATAAGCAAGATAATGGATTTAGAGATATGTTATTAACAAAGTGGAATGGATTCTTAAACGGCTGAACTACTAAACAGATGAAAAAAATAAACTATTTGTTCAAAAAATTGTTTTTAAAAAGCCAGTTTAAGCCAGTGTCCTCTTTCTCATAAACAAATAAAATAACTTTGTTATTTTCTATGACAAATGATTGCAACTATTCATTACATAGAGAACACACTTACCAGTTGCATATCTGGACATATATACGGAAACGAACCACTTAGAAGTTGTACAAGTTCTTTCACCTTCATTGAGGATCTTAAGAGTGATGTACGATTTGTTTTATTGATCATTTATACTTGAATTTAAAATATTAATACTTCATCACTTTCAGTGGTGACATATTTGTGTCATTAGTTTCGACGGAACTGAAATTCACAGAAAACAAAAACCTATTCTACTATTTATATTTGTTCTATTTGAACATATTATATATAAAAGCATACAGTTATCCAGAAGATGTTAAACTTTAAAATGCATAACATCTTGTAGAATCTATTAAAACAACTACTTTTCCTAGCTATACGCTAGAAAATATTGAATTACATATACAATAGAATTCTGAAGCATTTAAAGAGAAGTGATACAGAAATTGCTTGCTTAGTCAAAACTAAAATCATTTTTGTTGGATCTTAAGTATTAATTGTTACTTCGAAAATTCGAGTTTTTCGCTATAGGTAATCAGAATACGAGACTAGTAATCTTGATTACGTATAAAACGCAAATCGCGTAATAAATTAGTAAATTTCCGCAAAAATGACCAATTTTTCCCGTGTCCCCGACCGTGGCATGAATTTTCTGGGAAAATGACATCGGATTCATGGTCAGTAACCCAAAAAACCCCTATAGCGACTTATCACATATAGTTTTTCATTACTCGTAATCAGAATACGAGACGGGAAACCTTTATTACGTAGAAAACGAAAATCGCGTGAAAAATGAGTATATTTCCGCAAAAATGACAAAATTTTCCCGGCGTTAGCATGAATTTTCCGGGGAAAAGATTCATGAACAGCAATCCAAAAAACCTACTGGAACCCATTTTCAAAGCTTAATTGTAATTTTATCAAAAATTTAATATTAGTCTAAAAATGCGGGTGAGAATTTTAGAGTATATTATGCGGGGGGATATTTTATAGTATAGGGGTGATGCGGCGGGGTTTGGCAGTTTGGCAGAGACACCAATGACCTTAAGGGTTCATAGAATATGATGCAATTTTTTTTAATCCGACCGTCTGAAAAAAACTCTCAGCTCACAGACTGGACTATATGCATCTTATTCAGGTAGACGGCAAATTTGATAACGAGTCAAAATAATCAAATATCATTATTCATTATATGCATAAAAAAAATTGTAGTGTATATTTTTTACTGCATTGTAGTTTTTTTTGACTAAGTTGTCTTTTTACGTAGAAGCCAGTCAATAGTCGCAGTCGTTTAGCTAGCTGCTCAGTATGTGACTGAAAATTCAAAGTAGTATTACACCAAGTAATTACACCTAATTACACCTAATTACACCAAGTAATTTGACAGGCTCATTGTCAATGTTTCTTAGAGTTGAGAAATTTTAATTTTTGTCTTATCTTCATTGATAGTAAGATAATTACTTACTTATCATGTCATGGCATAGATTTGGAGATAAATCGTCACTAATTAAAATCATAAAAGCAAAGTATAGGAACTACTTCAGAAGCTAAAGTGAACGACATTATATATAAATGATAATTAGCACAGGGCCGAGGACAAATCTCTGTGGCACCCCATAACTAAGTTTCGAAAATTGCGATGCATTACCGTTAAACTTGATACACTGTTCACGTATAGAAAGATATTATCTGAATAAATTTAAGGCATTTCCTCTAATCCCATAATATTCCCATTTTCGTACCTTATCGCTAACAGTATCAAATGCCATTATTCTTTGATTTTTATTCTTTACCCATTGGTTGGAATCAATTGTTAAGAGTCATGTCCCGGTGATTAGTTTTGCTGTTCTATCACTGGCGAAAACGGTGGCTATATGCAGCGCAGACCGACGGAGTTATTTATTTATATTTAAGAAAATCCTCTAAAGCACGGTTCAGATTTTTTTTTAATGCGGATGCATACGAATGCGTCAGTAATTGGTTTCATTGACATGCTAAGTGAAATACGATTGACTACGCCTCTCTTATTGAAGGACAATTCAATTAGAAAAAAATAATTACACATATCATGTTTGCTTCTATCCATGCTACATAATATAAACACACGATTACCGAAAATAGTAGTACATGCATTAATAAAAAAGTAATAATATTATTAAGAAAATATAATATGGCATTGCGAATTACGAATACATACAAAATTTATATTCGTTTGTGCCATTCCAAGGACAGTGGAAATAACGTCCTTATAAGGTTGACTTTGACGGAAATTAATAAACCGTCCAGGTCGGTGCACACATGTAATGAGCAGAAACTTCGAATACTACACGTTATTACCAGGAATAAAACCGACATGTTACAAGGGTTGCAACCCCCATTGTTGCTCAGATCAAGAGGCCACTGGTTGAAGGCAGAATAATGTGAGGTACAAGAGAGCCATGAATTTATGCAGACGAATAATTAAATTGGCACGGGTTATTCATGAAGCCGCCCCAAGCAGCGTTAAAGTCAGTTACGTTATAAAAATGCTGAATTCTAGATAATTCAATTTTAATTAATTTCTGTATCCGAGTTCCTGTATCCGAATTACGTCACAATCAGGAACAACAGCAGATGAGACGTCATAGTTACACGCCATTATTCCTGTAAAGATATTAATATCAATTATTAATTATTAATTTATCAAAGGGGCTGTGTAATCATCTGTTTTGGGATTACTGTCCCTGTACTGTACATAATTTTTCGCATAGATAGGTATAGAATGCACAGGAACCCAATTCTTGCAGTAAAGCACGTGTGCATTCGCAAAAAATAATGGGTTTAGGGCTTCGCATGTTCATGAGGTCATACAGATTCTCTCAACGTATACCCTTTATTTTAGATTTGTTTATTAACTGTTATTTCAAAAATCAATTTTATTTATTTTACCTAAAGTCTAAGAATTAATACAAATAGCATTCCGCTCTCTGCTCTCATGAACTTTGGTAGTTGCTTTTCTCTTAATTGCTGAATTCACTAATAACTCAGCCGGAGACATTACGCTCTTAATTGACAATTTTTATTCTTCCCACTTTTGATGATAAAATACTCGGTAGGCTGATTAAAAATATGCGAACAAAAAACGTGGAATTACCGCAGACTAAAGTAAAATGAAATTAATTTGCAACTTTCAGAGTTTCCCAATTTAAATAGCAGTTATTATGATCTGATTAGAGCGCAATTCGTAGGAAGGTTCTTAAATGAAATCACTTCTAATAATTTATTCCGGAGGCAATGATTCTACTGGTTATAATCTGGAGAAACGCAAACAAGTCCTTATAGCAAAATATTTGTTTTTAAAAATTTGTTTTTTCCGTCGGGCATGTTCAAGATACTGATAATTTAATTTCATTCCATATTCACTCAAAGTTTTAGCACTTAAAAAAATGACTGATAATGAATGACAAAGGAATTATAAGCTAAATTATAAGCTAAATACGAAAATATTATATTAAAATATAAAATAAGCAATTTCTAATCTCCGTCCTCAACGTTATTCTTATGGTACAACTAAATAACAAAAGCAAATCCATAAAAACAAGATATTGTTAATATAGTCGTATAGTTAAATTATGATGAAATAAAATGTTTATGAATCCTTGCATTATTTTGGTTATTCTCCCCTTTCTTCTAGTATGCGATCTCATTAGGAGTAATATCAAAAATAAAACCCATCTTTAAACATCTAGGAGTATATATCGACAGAAGATTTAAATTCGGCAAACAGGTAGACAACTTAATTAACTGATCAAAAAGTAGACTCAAAACCATAATATACTATATAATGATATAGAAGATAGAACCCAGATTTAGACAACCCCCAAAGTTCGACTACAAACTCTTTCAACTACATTTACACCCCATAGCGTCCAATCCAACACCAGTATTAACAACAAATAATGATAGAAAAAAAGCCAAAAAGTAAAACAAAAAAGAATGAACCAATATACCAATATACCAAAATAAAAACAAACACCAAAAAACAGAAAACATAATACAATACATACAATAATAACAAATCAAAATTAAAATAAAGAGACGTACAGAACTATATAAGGCACAAACAAAACAAAAGACCGATACATTATACTAACCTAGGTATAAGAATAATGTAACCAATGCTTCTTAGCCCATACTTTATGTAAACTAGCAATAATTAACATAAAAATAGTACCCGCAAATCCATCCTAACACCCCCAAACCGTAAACTAAAAATACACAAACGATCATCAAAGGGAATGTCACGAACCCGTAAATTATTATAACAATCAACAAAACCGGCAAAAGTATATGAACGGAGATAGACGCATCTGCAAAACCACTTCTAGGAGTACCTCTACTCACCATAATGGTAGTACCTCTACTTCCCACTGGTCATCAAGTTTTAACAACGGAATTGTCAATTATATTGATATCACACAAAGGCACTCCCGTAGATTAAGATAGCTAAGGTAGCTATTTTGGAGAGCTATTTTGGAGATATTTATCTAGCCCGGTATTGAAGGCACGTCAAAATAAGAACTGGAATACGGTCATAAATTATCGGAGGAAATACGACCTTTTGTTTGCCGTTTGTTTGTTTTGTTTACCTGTTTTCTTATTAGCAAATATTATAAACCAAATTTTTTGACACATGTCTTAGCTGTGAATGTGGACGGCGACGTGGTTACTTATCTAATAATAATTACTTATCTAATGATTTATGCCCGATTTCGTTTCTTAATTTTACGAAAATTTAGTTGCATACCCATCACATGAACACAAATAAATTGTGTTATTTTAAATTCTCTAAACAGGCTGTATTGGATTGAACTGACACAGATATGAGGGAAGCCTCTTGTGGATACTTCTTCTACTTGTGACATGCTCTCGAATGATATTGGCGACAATATAATATTATAGTGTCGGTAATATAATTTGGCTGCAAATGCGTTATCACTGAAATCTAAGTTTTGCTCCATAATCAAGTTTGATTTGACGCATTTGTTTGCTATCGCAACAATAGAACAAGATTAAAATTTTAACGCAAAGCCTTCCCCTTAGACACTAATTATACAATTGTGTACTATACCGAACCTAGGAGAAAACTAATCCGCCACTGAGACAACTATCAGCTTTCGACGACGACACGCGTATAAAATTGGTTTGCTGTCTATATATCACACGTGCGTCGGTTTTTACTTGACCATAGAAATGGAAACTTACGTTACAGGTTATGTTACAAGCAATCCTAATATTATAAATGCGAATGTCACTTTGTTTGTTAGTTTGTTACGCTTTCACGCCTTAATTACTCAGCCGATTATCATGAAATTTTGTACATACATTGTCAGGTGTACAGAAAATAACATAGGTTACTTTACATCCTGAAAAAATGTTAGGTTCCTGTGGGATTATCAAAAAACATCATGGATACGTCCTGTAGTTTGCTACAGGAGGTACCCACTTAATTACTCAATCATACGCGGTCGGACTGAAGGTCTAAAAATTTTAGTTCCTCATACGGCCCTTGTTCACAATTCACAAAATTTAAGTTCCTCGTTGTAAATAGGTTGTTTTATAATCATCAAGGGGAAAGCAGGCACTTTTCACAACTCAAGTGTAAACAATACACAAAACCTCTTTTAAATTATGTAATTTCTATTTAAGTGAGGCCATGAGCCAATGAGGCTTATTTCTTCGATATCCAGTGTTTAAAAAACCAAATTCAGTGCAGTTTAAATAATATTGTGGTCCAAAATGTACATCTTGTATTCTCCGGTCAAGTGGAAGAATACAAGTAATGAGGAATAAATAAAGCAGTTTGTATCCAGAGTAAATAATGAACCACATCATCGTAGCAGTCGGATGTGGAAAACGATTTGCAGCTAATAATCATCATAGAGGGCGACTCTTTCGCAGCGCGGTGAATGCAAAAAAAACAGAATCAGTGCTTCGTACGTAAGTGAAACATATAAGGTTATAATATAAACAAATTTTGCACTTTCATTTAGCTTAAGATATATTTTTGTAATTAACAAATTTCTATATAAGGCCAATTTAGGGTATTAATTAAGAATTTCAAATTGAAAATATATGATATTGTATGAAATTTTGAATTATATTTTATAAAATTTTGAATAAATATTGTAAATTAATAATTTTGAATCATCTTTCACATAATTAAACAAATATAAAAGCCATCAGCTTAAAAACAATAAAAAATTCAAAATCATTCCATAAGAATCATTCAACCATTAGACAAATGATTCCATTATTATTCCATTATGATTCCATTAAATAATATAGTAAATACATATGAACAAATATAGAAATTAAAGTCGATACATAAATGAAAGTGTAGATGTGTATCTCTGGAATCACATGTTACGAGACTAGTTAGTTGTTAAACAAAGCCTCTGAGACCATGCCAGGCATAAGCTTTGTCCCTGGACTGGGTCTCTTATTATCCGAAAGTGAGAAATTGCAAAGGGATTTTAAATTATACCGAAATAATTCAAATAATGCAAGCTTTGCCTATGAACGAATAACTGTAATGTTATCAGATATGGCAAGTTAAACAAAGCCTCTGTTCAGGCCAGGTAAAAGCTTTGTCCCTGAACTGGGACTTTATTAATCAACATATAATAGGGAACATTCCAATTTTTTTATTGCATCAACATGATCTATCATACTGGAAAATAAGGTATGCAAAATATGACGCCTTAATTCCCAATAATAAATTTCTTATAAATTATTAGTCTCGCGTGCGAGCGAACCTTTTGAACCATCAGGTTCAACGTCGTGACGCCGCAGCCTACAATTTACAAACGACGAGGAGACCAATTCGGTCGGCTACGGGAGATCCCAGCAGTCGACCGCTTGATTTCATAGTTCATTCGGCCGGTTTCCGGCGTAACGCCTACCGAATATTGTAGTTTGTAACGTCACAGCTCTTTTCGAGCCGCTTCAATTTTATCGCTGTTTAGATCCTTCATAGTGATCGCGCGGAATTAGAAATCTTGTTTTTTTTGTGAAGTACAAGTTTTATTACAACGTTACGCTATGTCTTAGTGTTAGTTTTATATTTAAAATTTGTTAAAATGTTCCCTATTAGGTATATTCGTCAAGTGAGGAATTGCAAAAGTAATTTTAAATTAGGTATTGGGATGCTCAGGATAATTTTTTTTGTTACAGAAACATCACTTGTTTCACATAGCCCTCATGGTACCGATATTACTTTAGTGTTATTATCGTAAATTCTTGCGCTTCTTATTGTAAAAAAAAACAGTATCTATCAAACACAAGTTTGTTTATTTTTATATTTTCTTTGCTCATATTTACTTTTATATCAATGCGCTACTTAAAGTTTACCTATACTAATTTTCAAATAATGTAGTAATAAAGGGAAAATTTCGTGTAGTATATAGTTCAAATATTAGCTATTAGATAATAATACAATAAAAAAATATTATTGATAGTTGAACTATAGTTGATAGTTGATATTGAGCAAGTTGATATTTTTACATTTCTTTTCATCTACTTTAATTATGGCAAAATATTTATTTTTATAGTTAAAAATAAATATCTATTGTAGACCCAAGGCCGGATATGCCAGAAGTATATCTCTTTTTAACTTATTGGAATGACTCGCTGTCTGTGTTTAGTTAAAACAATCGCAAACGTTCGTCTCTCTTGCATGGGTGGGTTGGCGGGAATTTCGCGCGTATTCTGTAATCTGTAGTGGTCATTCGCGATAGAGTAGTGTGTTGGTTAAGATATTCGTGTATATATATGTATATAGTGGTCTTTTAATGTGATTGTGATACAGTATCATATCGGCGCATGATAGAAAATATTCCAAAACGTAGGCACTATCGATCAGAAGGTGAGAAAAATATTTTACAAGTATTTTACTGCAAACAGAGAGATCACCCTCATCGCGACAAGGATTAATTGGTGGATATGTGTTCGGATTATGTAGAAGCATCAAAGTCAAGTATATTCACCCTTTTAAGAGAAGAAAAGATACATGAAAGTGTTCATCCACCGAAACTAAAAAGCGGTTGAAATAAGACTGTAGTGGACGAAGATGCAAAAAATGCGATGCGTAGAACTTCTCACGGTTTCTTTAGAAATACCCAATTGCCCACTTTAGATAAGGTGCTGCAAGCTATAAGTGAAAATGATATTATACCTAAAATGTGCAAGGCTAGGCTGGCAAAAATTTTGAGAGACATGAATTTTACGTTTGAAAAAGTAGACAGAAAGAGTATTCTAATAGAAAGATATGAAATAGTTTCTTGGCGGATGGATTATCTTCGTTATCTTCGACGTGAAAAATGAACGGCGAGCTGCGATTGAAGGCTGCACAACTATAGGTTTATATTTATTTAATTTTTCCGCTTTAAAGTTTATTTTTCACGGCTACTTAGCTGTTTTGTACATATTTATTTTTGTTTCTTGTGGGAAATATGGCTACTGGCGAACCACCCTCTAAGAAATGGTAAAACGCTGAAAGCAATACTTCATGAGTGATGTGGAAACATGCATTCCATATCAGCTGTGGCGTTGAAAATATGTATATAAAAACCGTCTACTTTCAACCCCCTAAGAAGTAGGAAACATTATGTAGGTCAGGGTTGCCGATCGTTGTACTACACATACTTATTAGAAAGACTGTAGCACAATAATAAAACCAAAGCGTTCCATTTTTTTAATTTGTTAGTGCTTCTACATTGTGGGCCCCCAGCTGGCCTCCTCCCCCCCCCCGTGGTGTGTGCAGGGTCTGCAGGGGTGTTTGTTACGCCCCTGTATGCGACATTGTATACTGGTCTGTTTGAATTTAGTTGTTTCTGTGATGTTTCATTCATTTGCTTTTTTAATTACAGCTTGATATATTACTCACTAACTTTGCACCAAAAACGTTGCTTCATCATAACTCAACATTGACATTTAAAACGTTTTGTGTGCTACCTACGTAATACAAAACGCGAATGCGTTTAACCATCCTCTAGAATCGTAAACAGGCATAATTTATGGTTTTACAAACATAACATAACAAATCCCGGCATTTTAAAACATCCAACCAGTTTAGTACAAATATTTAAATCAGGTAGGTACATATACCCATATATAGATAATTTATTGATGCTATATTATATATACAAACATATATCTAAATTGTGATGTATATTTGAAAAGAACTATATACCTATAGTTCAAAATGTAAATATTTTTTTTTAAGAAAATAATAGAGGCCAAAAAATACTTTTTTTAAAAGTACTTAAGTACTACTTATAAAACTTATAAAATAAAACTCATAAAATTTGATAAAATTTGAGTTACAAAAGTAATATTGTTAAATATAATGTATATTTGTATTCTACGTGTTTGGATCGAATAGATAATAATTAATTGAAGTTACATTACACAAACGTGCATGTATATATATATATATATATATATATATATATATATATATATATATATATATATATATATATATATATATATATATATATATATATATATATATATATATATATATATATATATATATATATATATATATGTTTGTAATTATGTTGCTGTAAATTTACTAGAATTTTGTTGACTTAAATATCTTAAAGCCCTAAAGATCACCGACTTGCGGTTTCGCTGAACTTTTTTCTAAAAGTACATACAAATATAATGACATATTTTAACAAAATTTACTAAATTCTAATTTGATTGACTTAAATATCTTAAAGCCCTAAAGATCACCGCCTTCCGGTTTCGCTGAAAATGATTCAAAAATTAGATTTAAGATTTTCAAATGATAACAAACACCCTGCATATTTAGATATTTAGAATCGTGTTTGGGTTCTAACAGATAACTAATTGATACTACATTACAATAGTATGTCTAAATTTGTAAATTCACAAATTCTAAATACATTTTCTTTGTCATATTTTTACGCGAACCAATACAGGGACGCGAACCAATACAATACGCGAACCAATACAGGGACGCTAAGAAAAACACTT
>CAXKVY010003368.1:0-16876 GCA_964058915.1 Tetropium fuscum | reverse complement strand
GTTGTTTGTAGGCAAGGAAGTCAGTTTATTTAAAGCAATGCACTGCTTCCTGGTTACTACCCCTACTTTCAACCTAACACATTTTATTCTACCAATCACATGAGTTCATAATTTATATTTTTAATAATTCAACAACAGATATTACTCAAACTTTATCACTACACATATTTTCAATCAGTAGGTACACATGTTTATCTATTTCATACGTCTGATGCACTTGTACCTCCATTTTGAACCACCTCCCTGACTGTCTGAAATACGTTTTTCTTCGAGGCTATAAAAGCGTTATAACCTCGTTAACAACTTTTTTGTGTGCTTACATGGCAATATTACTGAATTTAGACTTACTTTATTATAACTATATGTTTGATAAATTACTAGGTTATTTGTCGAAGCTATTTATAGGTATGCTCTTTTTAATTTTCGTATTAATTTTAACTGAGTTATTAGTGAAAATAGATTGTAGCCAATCAAGGAGGATTATAGACTAACAGGATTGCTTATCGGCCACGTGTTGTTAGTCAAGATCTGACGTCAGCGGTTAAGTTCGGCCGGCATCCTTTTGCGCCAACGGTCGATTCCAAATTGATGATAGGCTTCTCTAGGCACGATGTTAATGGACAAATGACACACTATACTGTATCCAACGAGAGAATGGACTTGCACTCGAGCGAAAATTCGTCTGTTTTGGTCAGATCTCCGCCCCTTAGAACATTAGTTCAACGCCCTCAACGTCTTAATTGGCTCAGCAGGTAGCCAGGGCCGGCGCCTGGGTCCGATACCTACCTGTTACCTAATTATATAAAGTACCTACTACTGCCTACCTATTCACAGTTTGTATCTGTAGTCTCGCAAGTACGGTTATTTTCGAATGACGGTCCTGCGTAGCTCGTTACAGAGCCCCTCCTCTTTAGTCGCCGATGCGCAAAGCAAGTCCATTCTCTCGTTGGATAGAGTATACACAAACGCCGGGAAATACACCGGTGGGGCAATGAACCTACGCCGTACGTATCCGCTGACGTCAAAAGCGTGGTGGGGGCCTACGAGATTTGTCTAACGTTGCTCTTATGGGGATAAGCAATCCTGTTTAGTCTATAATCGTTGGTAGCCAATCACGTTCACTTTACAGTCACATGTCTGATAGAGTGTTCATGCTCCATGTTTCTTATATTAAATATAGACCATCTTTACAAAGCTATAACTTTTTTAGTTATAAATGGATAGCGAAGGTTTTAGACTTGTTTTAATCCTACACTTCAGTTTTAAATATCGGTATGAAATTAAAGCACCATATACAGAGTGATAAGAAAACTGTATGCTTTTTTAAATTCTTCAATCTACTGTCTCGGTTTTATCGATCACCCTGTACATTCTTCTAATGGCATAATTGCTACCAACAGGTTTCCATCTACCGTTTTTTTGAATTTTGACTCTATTTGTGTAGGTCAAAAGCAAAATGATTTTTTTATTTACACCTGTTATTTATCTAAAAATTTATGAAGTAGGCACTTTTGATGAAATTGACACTTCTGTAATATCTCATAGTGATATTTTGGCATACTTAAATCAAAAAGCCTCGCGTAGAAAATGCTATTCCTGGAAGGTGTATAGGTATGATTGAGTCAGGTGTTTCGCGTCGCGTTGCTAGGCATTTGAATCTATGTGTTCTGTAAATAGTGCTTGGAAAAGATACGTCGAGAATAATACCGCAAAGTATACCTATGGTGGATGTAGACAGCGTTGCACAGCTCCTGAAATTAGTCCAATAAAATTAAGTGAATTTTAAGCCCAACTTAAAACTCATCTGGGACAAGCTCATTTTAGCTTAATTGTGTTCACTAGGGGGTACTTTTTATGTACCTAAAAGTCCCCACTGATCCCTCGAGCTAAACTACACCAAAACCAAGCTCAAGAATTTTTTAGAGGCATAATTTTATGCTCTTTGAAAAATGAAGTGTTGAAGTTTTGTCGAAAAGTTTAAAATCAGAAATTGATCTTTTGGGGGTGGTTTTGAGATCGTTTGGCTCGGCGGATCACTGGGGACTTTTAGACACATTGGAATCCACACTAGGGTACACAATCACGCTAAAGTCAGCTTGTCTAAGATTTGTGTTAGGTCGATCTATTATTTTTACTGGTCTAAATGGGCAGATTGTTAAGGCGAAGTGTTTAGGACTAAAACAATTCGAAAATCCATTTATAAATCAAAATTGCTCTATATTTAGAGGTAGCTTTTAAATGATTAGTAGCATAAATAGTTATTAAATCAACCACATAAAACCTGTTGCTCATCAGTCACAAAAAATAAGTGTTTCGATTAATAAAATTGGCTATTAGATATTAGAGTGATGAAAATGTGTAAATACCAAGTAAATATTATTTATATTAAGGATCAGAGTGATGTAGGTGATGGTAGAGTCATTCTTTACTGGTCTAACATATGGATTGTATTTGTCCAACAAGTCCTTACGTAGTTTCTCGATCTGAGTCAACTGCTTTGGAATCTCCTAAAAAAATATGTTACTTTATAAACATGTAATTAGCAATAATCAAGTATTAACCATAATTTCATTAGGGCGTTCGCAATCAAAGTACCATTTAGCTTCAATCCCCGACCATGTACTAAAACTAATTACAGATAGAGGAAGAGGATCCGGGTCTATCCATGATAGAAATGGTAGTTCTTCACCTTCTTTACCAAGCTCTATATTTCCCTCTAAAAAGTGTCATGGGTAATTAATTCAATGCCAATATAATTTGTTTCCTGCATTATAATATATACGTGTAGTAAAGGCAGTCTGGGTGAGTATGATATCATGTAATTTTTTTCCTGTACGTTGGTATGATAATAATCTTGATATTGATATTTGAAGGTACTCTGGTGGTAGTTTACAAGTTTATTAGTCTCTAATTTATTTTGGCATGACATCATTAACATAATCTCCTTTCTTTAAGTCTATATTTTTATAAATCCTTACCTAAAACCAGTGGCGGCTCTTCGTATGTAGCAACTGGGACCGGCCTTTACCATAAGATTTGGCTCAAACTGTATATGTTAATGTCTACTATTCTACTTCTAAACTAAATAAACAATTGGTAGTAAACTACTCGTAATTTCCAATTACGTATGAGGTCCTATTACAATTATCAAACATAAAAATAAGCGAATAAAATAATTCCACACCTTTCACCAGCGCAACATGCCCCGCTGTTACTCCCCACCACAAGTTTCTAGACTTTTACATCGTGTCATTCACTCCTATAATAGGCCTATACGTTATGGTTCCCGTCCGCGTGAGGTGGTTAAAATAACGTGATTGATTTGAGCTTGTGCTAAATACAATCAACGAGCAGTGTCGCAGGACAGTAGGGAAAACCTGGGGAATGAAACCCAGGGTGGTCCTGTGGATTTACACTGCTATCATAAGACCAATGTTGGCCTATGGAGCTGTTGTCTGGTGGCCCAAGAGTCAACAAATAACAGCAAAACTCAAGCTAGGCCAGGTATAAAGAGTTGCCTGTCTGAGCATAACCGGAGCCATGCGAACAACACCAACGAGAGCAATGGAGATAATGCTGTGTCTCCCACCACTAGACCTACATCTAGAAGAAGTGGCTCTGACTACCATGACTCGCCTTAAATCTGTTGGCATACTACCAAATGCAAGCTGTGGCCAAACCAGAAGCCGCCTGTGGACTGAGGCTGTCAGAAAGATACCCCTTTTACAGGCATGTGCTGATGGTATTCCGCCTCGGCTTGTCTTTGATAAACCTTACACCATACACACTACTGGTGAAGACGAGGCCGGCGTTGAAGGTGTAAACTATGTCTTCACGGACGGATCAAAGAAAAAGGATGGAGCAGGCTGTGGTATATATTCCAGGAATCTGCGACTCCGATGCAGCTGGACTATGGATAAAAATGCCAGTGTAGTACAAACAGAACTCGCTGGTATAACCATAGCCGCACAAGAGATTGCTGGCAGAGAAATAACGGGCAAGACAATAAGAATCTGCACAGATAGTAGACAATCACTACTGGCCCTGAAAAATTATAAAATAACTAAAGGATCAACATGGGAATGTCACCAAGCACTTGTGAGAGCATGTCAGATGAATAACATCTGCCTATGCTGGGTCAAAGGACACTCACAATGCAACGGCAATATAGAAGCTGACAAACTGGCCAAGAAGGCAGCCAACCTGAGTATCCTTGGGCCTGGTCCTTCAAGTACGCTACCAGTTGCAGCGAAACTTCAATTAATAAAGGAAAACACCCACATAAAATTTAAGACGTTATGGGATGAAACAAGCAGCTGTCAGCTGGCCAGAAATCTCTTGAGATATCCCAGCGAAGAGACGGCGAGGAACTATCTGGCAATGTCCAGGGGTAAACTGCGATTTGTTACAGGAATCCTAACCGGACACTGCCGGGTAAGGAAACACCTCTATAACATGAGACACAGTGACACACAGTGTACTTTGCGAATGTCCTGCCGTGTCATCGACCAGAGAATCCATATTGGGGGAACGTTGGCCTTCTATGGCCAATTTGAGGGAAATGCCCCTGGGCAACATCATCACCTTTTGTACAACATTGGGATGGTCGATGACCTAGGGAGACATTTCCCTCACGGAGGAAGCACAAGGGGCCCAATGGGGCCTAAGTGCAGCGGATCTCGATCCGCACTCCGGACATATTCCAGATTCCAGAAATACAATCAGTTTCGCCGTAAATGTAACGTTGTTTGTGTTTTGAACTTGCAACGGTCCTACTACCGAATATGAATTCTTGGTTATTCGTGAGATTAGGTAACTAGTAAGGTTTTTAAGGCTTAAGGACAAGGCAGGTAGGGTGAAATTTCTTGGAGAAGATACGTCTCGTCAACATCACGGATTCGCCCATCGCGTTTTATTGTCGTCAGCACACCAGTGCGTGTCGTGTAAATTAATTCGACAAATTTTTAATAGTCGGCCAACACCAAAAATCGAAGAAAGTTTGTACTGTTGCTTTTATTGAGTAAGATTTGCTAAGAAACGCCATTTACTTAATGTCAGCAACCCAATAACAGCAATATTCGCTTACGGTGGAGGCATTCCCCCCTCTCCTTTACCTAATTCCGAGTAATCGCTACCTGCGCGCTGAATTCTGATTAACGCACCTTTTGTAATATGTATCCAGAATGAATGGGGATCCAAAGCTGACAGCAACCCATCGACTCTCAGTGAGGCTTTAACTTCAGATTTCTGCTTTCGGCGAATGTCACAGAACGTATTGCCCCCAGCACCAATTACAATTTCATACACGGGATCATCTTTCTTTGCGTGTTCGGATGGCGCCAGAAGAATATGAGCATCGCTGGGTGCCATAATTGAGAAATGGAAGTCCAAGACCATGGAGCTGTTACCACCTGGAAACTCCTCCAATTTATAGAAATCCCTGTATACGCTGCCAGAGCGGGAATAGTGAACTCTGCATCTGGTAAAATCTGCAAAATGCAATATTGCCATAAAAATATAAAAGAAACATATTCGGAGGTAGATAATAAGAAACTATTTATGAATATTGACGAAAAAATGTTACTTTAAAATTACTTATGTCAATATCAAGTTACATATTGTATTCTTGGTTATCTACACAGTTAAATCTCGCGACAAGCTTTTATATCATATAAATTTTATTGTGTAACGTAATAAATTGATGGGTTTGAATTAATTGGATTAATGGGTTTATTTTCTTCTTCTTAGAGATTTTCAATAAAAGCTTGTTTTTAAAAATGCTTTTTTACTGTTAATTTATTTTTCGTTTTTTAGTTATCGCTGGACATGTTTCCAAGTCTGTTCATTTCATTTAATGCGTCAGTGTTGCATGGTCGTTTGCCTGTTAATTTAGTACAGTCAAGTTCTTCAATAAGGAGACCTAGATTTGACTCTACTTAACTCTACTTATTTCAGCTTAAAGCTTACTTGTGCCTAATGAAACACAGTTTCGGATTTTATTTAGGAGCTTTTCTCTCTTACACATCTTGCAAAACAATGCTGTTGACGCCCATCTCGCCACATTGCACAAAAGTCGTAGTATGAAGCCTGCCAAGGCGTACTTTTAAAATTCAATTGCAAGATTTGACCGGAACAGTTCGATCATAATCGGAGACTCCACAAACCCCGGGATAACAACATTTCAGACGGATTGGAGCAACTAAATTTTTGATCTCCATCTTACATCCGCCATCCTGAATTGTTTTTATTTTGACGCCAGCAGTTGACCCTTGTCGGTACCTACCTAACATTTGTTCGAGCACCACCAAACTGTTGCTAACCTTTGCCGAGTTATAAATCTTTAAAAGTGGTTTAGCGGCCATCTTGTTGTCTGCCATTTTTAAATGTTTCCCCCTTGGACTCCATTGATTTGATATCCATATCATGAGGGTGTACACAAACATAGTTCCCAACTTTGAGAGTCCGCCATATTGGATTTAGAGTGACATAATTTGAATATTTTCGTATTCTACTCGGCAAACCCTTTCATTTGATACCCATATCACGGAAGTGCATATAAAATAACTATTCCGCCATCTTTGGGAGTCCGCCATATTGGATTTAGAGTGACGCCATTTTATTTCTTTCCAGCGAAACCATATCATGGAAGTGCATCAAAAATAACTAGTCCGTTATCTTGGGCGGTCCGCCATATTGGATATAGATTGACGTTACTAAACATGCATTGTCATCCAAACTAAACGTGTATGCAAAATTTCAGCTCAATCGGTTGAGGATAACTGCTTTAAAATTCAGTTGCAAGATTTGACCCGAACAAAGATACATAGTTACATACATACCTACATAGTAAGTTAAATAAAAGCTTGTAACTTGTAAAAAATATAAAGATATTTTCTGTGCCGGTAACTTTTATTCAAGTGCATTCATGTGAATTTATGGCGAAATTACAAGTTTTCAGTATTTAAATAGGAGACCTCGCGAGCAAGTAAAACACACAGAGATAATATATCTGTTGTAAAACAACAATAGTTAGCACCAAGACAACAATAGCGCCATTTTATGACGCAGATTGGGAGTACAATTTGAAGTAGTTCACTACTTGATCACTAATTAAACATAAAAGTTGAAATGACTATTATTTTTATCTCGTACAATACAACCAACACAGGCTTTGCCCAACTTCTTGCCACATAAAATTAGTATGTCATGTCTGATGTGACAATTTTGTCATAATTATATATACTTCATATCATCGTCATATACTTTATCCACTACGCTTATATGTCTATTATTCCTTCAAAAACTGATGTATGATGGTGCTCATTACATCTCAGTTTTTCATTACACAATCATAGAGTACACTTATTGATCACCGTTGCTAAGCGTCTTTGCGCGATTTTTTATTTGTATTGCGGCAACCAACTATACACCTAAAACAATGATCAGTTGCCTATGTGGCAAGTCATGTGTCACTAACTTGTCAATGCTCAAATTTGGTGAAAATCACTGGAAATGTTTGGCGATTCAGACGATAAATAAAGTCATTATTAATCACTCCTACAATAAACGATTTCTCTAATTGTAATGTTACAATAAATTATTATAATAAATAAATTCAACTTAAAGGTTCGCAATATTCGTAAATATTTTACAATTTTGTGGATAAGGTATCGTATGTATTTTATTTTTGAATAATGACTATTACTATAAAACATCATTTCAAACTTCATACTCGTGAAGTAATAGCTGTCATTATTCACTAATTAGGTAACTGGTGTATTTATTACACCACTAATTAAGTAAGGTGGTGTGTCTATTAAGTACACCATTAAATACATAAAAAGCAGAAACTAGATATTTATAGCCGTTCAAAATTCGAAATACGAAAGTAGGGCTTCGAATGTCATAGCATTTTACTCAGAAATTAGGTAGAGTGCACTTTTCGAAAATGTACATAGGCAATAAACTGGCGCAGTATCCCAATTTGGTCCAGCTCGGCAAAAGTAGGCGTGGTGTAACGATCCAGTGGCGTCTGTACTGAACCGCCCCAAACACGTTGTTTGTTATAAATAAGTTGTTCATGTACATGCATTTGATTTTTATTTCTTAGTGTTCGTAAATCAATTTGTAAAGTAGACTGAATGTGTTCTAGTATAGTTTTCAGGGGTTTTTCGTTAAATAACAGGAATTTAATCCATATAAAGGTGAATAAATAAATTTAGGTTATGTTATTTTTTTACCTTTATTACCTTATCTTTACTGTTACTTTAATTTATTATTCGGTCTTTATTTCAGGACTGCATTGCGTAAAATGCCGCCGAAAAGATCACTTATTGGTAATGGACAAGTAGTTCATTGCCAAACAAAATAAGTTATTATTGCTAATGTTTTAGATTTTATGGGAAAAGAGGCAACTACTTTATCTCATGTTGAAGAGGCAATGATGGTCCCTCTATTCTACTTTGTAACTTTTTATCGCTGCTTATCGATTATTAAAAGCCACTGACATATCCGACAGAAGTTATAGAAAAGTTTCTGTGGAACAAAAAGCTGCCGTGGAAACAATCTGGTACGTACTTTGCATACTACTATTACCATTAAAACATGTATTTTTACACTTTATAAATGTTACTTACCCGTTATATTGGTTTTATAGAATGTAGCGTCCACGTTAAAAACACCCACGATAACGATTGACAAAATTAATCTTAACATCATAAGTTGAGACAATAATTAATATAACCGACACCATCTCCTATTATATAGAAACTGGACACTGCAACGGCTCCAGAGCCCAATCCTTGTTGTTTCCTGTGACCTCTACTACTTTATCTCACGCTACAAGCAAAATGCTGGAAGATTTGATTACCAGAGGATGTTGATATATACACTGCCAGACGCAATCAGACTGATAGCCTCTTAAAGCACACAATTGTTTTCAATATTTTTGCTGTACATAATTGCTATTTTTGTAGTTTTTGAGGAATTATAGAGAATAATATTATTCTTACATTTTCTCTGTGCAATATATATATATATATATATATATATATATATATATATATATATATATATATATATATATATATATATATATATATATATATATATATATATATATATATATGTATATATATATATATATATATATATATATATATATATATATATATATATATATATATATATATATATATATATATATATATATATATATATATATACATATATATATATATATATATATATATATATATATATATATATATATATATATATATATATATATATTCAATATATATATATATATATATATATATATATATATATATATATATATATATATATATATATATTCAATTAAAAAAAAACAAACAGTAAAAATTTGATTTCTCCAAAACAGCTCGAGAAATTTTAGTAGTATCAATAGCTACGATTCAAGGGGATAGCTTTCATTCAAGGGCAAAAAGTATTTTACTACAATAAGTGTCGCCATTTTCTAACAAAAAAATACAAGAACAGTTGAAAGTGAAATTTAATTTTTAGTGTTTTTTTAATTAAACTTCAACATCCTGTAGATCGCTAACGAAGCGTTTGCGGACTTATGTCTATAAGAACTTTTTTTTAATAAAATGACCTGGGCCATCACCCCCTTGATTATTGCCGCGTCTTTTTTAAACACCCTATATATATATATATATATATATATATATATATATATATATATATATATATATATATATATATATATATATATATATATATATATTGTTAATAAATAATATTATATGAATAATGCCCCACGTTTGGGCTGCAATGGTGATATATGAATAATATAAGAAAATATTAATGCTCCACTTTTGGGATGATTATTGATATGATTTGTAAAATATAATATAATATGTGAAAATGCTCTAATACGTTGTTTGTTGTTTTTAGATATATAAAATGAGATAACTATAGTAATAGTATAGCGAAGAAACGTCTGATAAGCTTCCAGGATGCTTACACTATTTCTTCCCTGTTGAATCCTTCTTATGGGCGCCAGTTCTATGAACACTAATTTATAATTTGAGAAGGATCACTGAGAACATGAGTACCCTATCGTCTTAGAGGGGGTCCAATTAGGTCTATGTAAATATTTTGCAAGATTAGAATTTTCGATTGCCGGAAACTTTATTGTAGTATATTTTTTCCCTCTTTTTCAACTGTGGATTTTCTAATTCTGCACTCTTACTGCTTCTTTATACTTGGAACTTCTTTTAATATGACTTCCTTTTTCTTTTAGGGTGAGCAGTAAAAAGTCTTCTGCAGGCTGGGGACGCTACCAAGCATCTACTTTTCACGTCTTAATTTCGACGAACACACTTATTATGCAGTTATTTCTGCTTTAAAACCTTTCCCACTGGTGGTCTACTTATATCTCACTATTTTACTTATTTTTCTTAAGTTTAACAATTAAATTTAACAAAATTTTATAAAAAATATTAACGGAGCTGTTCTCTCCTTGAACGCTATAGCTGGACTCTGTTGCATTGTTATATGTAACCATGGATATGCCGTATAGAAAAACAACTGCAATTCCTGGTTACAATTTTCTTTCTTATTATTATTATAGAATCTGACCAATCAGATTAATGCCTATTATTTGATTTATTTAATTTTACCTATAACTTACAATTTTAACCTCACTTGATTTAATTTTGAATTCTAAACATTATACTATAATCAGATTCATCTGTCGTATAACTTCGGTATTTATTTTAGGCGTCATATCTACATTGCATCTTGCTTCGAGATTACCGATTCTCGGAACCCGTTTCTACCATGATGCTTTCACATTAATCTTTTAATCTAGACATAGTTTATTCATGCTCTATATGCTATAATTATTGTAGGACAATAACTTGTCTATTGTGATTATACTAGATACAGATTTTTGTGCCGATAAATAACTTAAGATATAATGAAATTTCGTTCTGCCCCATCAGGCGCGTAGCTGGTTGGCGTTATGTATAGGATATTGATCACTGATTTAATATTAATTTATAGTTTGATATATTTATTGTATTTAATTACTGATTTATGCTCTATATTTTCGTTTATCTCAATATATATATATATATATATATATATATATATATATATATATATATATATATATATATATATATATATATATATATATATATATATATATATATATATTTTTTTTTAAATATTTTCGCGGTGTCACAGTTATAAGCAGTTTATTGGTTATCATTTATTGCGCATTATAAGGACTCACATTGTGCACTAATGCCCTCTTTATTATAATTCAAATAAAATAAAATTTTATTTTATTAATTTTGATTAATTTGAATTAACTAAAATTTTAATTGATTAATTTTATTTACTTAATTATAATTTAATATTAAGGAATCAAAGTAGAATTAATTAAAATTGTTATATCATTGTATTATTAGGGAGCAACTAATTTAAAAATTCTAATTGCTGCAATCGTGCTTATCAGAACATACTAAATAAAGTAAACGGGAAATAAACGTTAACTATGCATAGTATCTACTTTATTTTTACAAGGCAGTGCATAGACTAACAACAACTCATAACAATATAAAAACAAGCATTAGTAAAATAATATCTACATTGTACAATCAGTTCAGTTAATTTCAATAATAATAATAAAATGTATAAAAAATGTTAATAATGTAAGTGGTAAATTAGATTAAAGATAATATATATTTACAGGAAATCTATTATAACATACATACAAAAATCATGTCTTTTTATTGTAAAAAAACATTATTAACATTAAGTAAGTACATAAGAGAGAAATAAATCCACATAAAATATGGCAATAAATTTGCAATATTTCACATAACGAATTTAGTAGCACCGTCAATTAAAATTTATAATAATAAAATCATGCTAATAATAATATGTGCTTAGCATACTCCATTTTATAATAAAATTAGTGTAAAACATTTTATAACAATATTTACATTTCATAATTTATTAATATACATCAACGAATTTGGTTAATAATTACGTTACAAATTACATTTGCACGTTTATAACTTTAAAACTTACGTAGAAATTTTATGGCACAAAGGTCATTCTTGAATCACAAGTAGGTAGTTAAATTACAACTTGGTTGTGGCTTGCAGCTTTACATACCTGTTGTGCTGGACTTGGTCGTCACATTCAGGTGGTAAAAAGCATTGGTGCGTTTGCAGTTTAGGTTTAATTAAGATCTTTCTAACTCCCCATACGAGGGCAATTACCATAAAGCACAAAACGAGGAATATCGAGACGAACGCTACGTCTAATGTTGTGAAACCTTTGGCTTCTTTATTAAAGACAGTTATGCATCGCGGTTTGTTAAAATCTAGTTGCGGATGTACGACGCTGGCGCATACGCGGTATGGACCTTGCGTTAATCCAATGAAGGTGTATCTGGGTTCCGTGCAGTTGACTTTTCTTTGAGAAAGTAAGGCGTCTTGTTCTAAAATGGCTACTTTCAAATCGCACTTCGTTTCGGGGTACACATTAACGTCTATTGATAAGCTCCCATAACTAGATAAGTTGGCTTGGATTGCAATCACTTTAGGAAGGATCTTGGCATTCTGTATCAAGGGCATGACATCGGAGCAACCTAATAGTAAGGAAACATCATCTGATTGGCCTGACTGAAATAACGCAACGCAGTATCTGTACCTATGCTGGTATTGCAGCTGTATCGAATTAGGTACTGTCACACGCAGCACCTTTGGATCTGACAAATCGGAAGAGTTGCATTTCAAGGGATTTGACTCTACTAGGATCTCATTAGGACCTTCCTCTTCGTATACAATTATAGCATCGCAACTGTATGGGGAAGCCTCTTCTTCTACTGCCCATTGTAATATAACATTGTTTCCGTCATACTTGAAGTCCTTTAAGTGGATTGTCGCTTTATAAGGCGTGTATAGTGGCGCTATTGGATTTTCTTGTTCTTCTTCTCCACACAAGAGACTGTCGGGTGGTACCTCCATTAACAATCCATTTTCTAAAGATGGGGGAGTCGTACAAATAGCAGTGGACTTATCCTCTTTACTAAGACTAGAATTATTCAACCACGCAGCGAATTCGCTTAGACTGCAATCACAATTCAAAGGATTGTCTGACAGAGTGAAGTGTTTAAGTACTGTGTTAGGTTTTAAGGCATCACTGGCGACTATAGAAATATCATTATCATCAAGCTCCAAGCTTTTTAAATTCTTTAACGGTAGCACAAGATCTGCTGTAAGGGCTCTCAGGAAGTTGTGCCTTAAATCTAGATCTGTTAAATGATCCAAGTGCGCTAGAGAAGCCCCAGATACCGCTACGATCCTATTATGGGCAAGCTCTAAGTTAACTAACGACGTGAGGTGATTAAACGCGTGGTCTTCTATAACGTCAATTTGGTTGTGCTGTAACCGAAGCGAAGTAAGGTTTATCAAACCTTGCAGTGCACCCATTTTGATGCTGCTTAGGGAATTGTGGGATAGTTGGAGGTCTCTTAGTGATGACATTTTCGGAAAAGTTTTAGGTCCTAATGGACCGATTAGGGAATTTTCCGAGACGTCCAACTCCTCGATTGTTGACGCAGGATGCAGCCTGCTGATGACTAGTATTGGCAAGTGGTTTCCTCTGAGTCGGAGTATCTTCAGTTGTGGGAGGTTGTCGAAGGTAGTGGGTGATATCTTGGAGATAATATTTTCACTAAGATCTATAAACGATAGGTTTCGCAAGCCCTGAAAATAAAAGAATGGAATGAATAATCTTAATTTAATTTATCAGTAAAACTTGTTTGTGTTTATAACAGTTTTTAAAACTGTTGCCTGTTTATTTATTTCAATGTTTACCTTAAATGAAGCTCCGTCTAATGATTTCATCTTGTTCCAAGAAAGGTCCAGCCTGTCCAGCTCAGGAAGGGACATCAAGGCTTGAGTGGGAACGGAAATCAGTTGATTATTCGGTAGGCCCAAGGCCTGCAAAGGGGATGCTAGTCCTTGAAATGCGGTTTGGTGTACTTCCTTGATTTCACCGGAAGACACAACGAGACCGTGGAGAGCTACACCTTCTAACAATGGCTCAGAGATGATGGTCACATTTTGCACAGTGCAGTCTAGTAGGGAAACGGAGGCTGTGTTTAGGGAACGTAATGTGCGACCTAGAGGGAATAATAAAGAATATTTAATATATATTGTTTTTCCTGAATTATATAGATGTTAGGGATTTACGGCCTGATTTTATTTCCAAGCTACTTGACTTGACTTGACATGAACCCAAGTCAAGATCAAGTCTAACATGAGCAGTTGACTGCCAAGTCAAGTCAAGTAGCTGCTATTAGTCTGAGAGCTGGCTACGGAGGGGTAGGTGTGACCGGTGAATTGGAAATTTTATCGTTTACAGGTTCCATTGTTACCGACATAGCGAGAGGCGGGCCGCCAGAAGGCACCCTGGAAGAATAACGCGAGGGTAGAGGGTTAAACATGCATTTTTTTTACGTAAACTAATTGATAAGGTGCAATCCTGAACATTTGTAGAATAATTGGAGATAGCACAAGTAAGTAGGAAAAAAATTACTTATGTCAATATCAAGTTACATATTGTATTCTTGTTTATCTACACAGTTAAATCTCGCGACAAGTTTTTATATCATATAAATTGTGTAACGTAATACATTATTGGGATTAAATTAATTTAAAGGTTATTTTCTTCTTTTTAGAGCTTTTCAATAAAGGCTTCTTTTTAAAAATGTTTTTTACTATTAATTTATTTTTAATTTTTCAGTTATGCTGGACATGTTTCTAAGTTTGTTCATTTCATTTAATGCGTCATAGTTCTTCAATAATGAGACCTAGATTTGACTCTACTTAACTCTACTTATTTCAGCTTGAAGCTTACTTGTGCCTAATGAAACACAGATTCGCGTTTGATTTTGGAGCTTTCCTTCTCTTAGACAGATTGCAAACCAATGCTATTGACGCCCATCTCGCCAAATTACACAAGTCGTAGTAAGAAGGCGTACTTTTAAAATTCAGTTGTTAGATTTGACCAGAACAATTCGACCCCTAAATCGTTTTTAGGCCAAGTTTTTGATCTCTAGCTTAGATTCGCCATCTTGAATTTTTTTCTCGCCAGCAGTTGACCCTTGTCAACATTTGTTCGAGCACCACCAAACCTCTTATAATTATCGCTAACCTCTTATAATTCTTTTTAAAACTGGTATAGTGGCCATCTTGTTTTCCACCATTTTGAATTTTTTCCCGTTGAACCTTTTGATTTGATATCCATATCATGAGGGTGCATAAAAAATATAGTCCACCATCTTTGGGAGTTCGCCATATTGGATTTAGAATGACGTCACTTGGCTAACCATGCATAGTCATCCAAACTATACATGCATATAAAATTTCAGCTCAATCGGTTGAACTACTTTAAAATTCAGTTGCAAGATTTGACCCGAACAAACATACATAGATACATACATACCTCGTTGGACCATTTCACGTCGCGTGCAATAAACATTTACTTTTTGCACTTGTTGCATGAATAACTATTATGACATTCATTAGTAATATACACAACTCTTATATAGTATTGTGGAATTTGACACTTTAATTGAATATTGAGAAATGTGCGAATTACATGTGGTAACAGCAATAATTGTCCCTTTAGGCGGTCAGTGAAATTTGTATACATTTTATACAGACATGTATAAACAAACATGTACAATTTTACTACTGTAATTGTTTTCTGAAATGTTATCTATAAAATATTGATCTGATATCGATACTGCTTTGAAAATGTAACTACAGTATAGGATGATTTGTAGCTAGTATGTAATTTCCTCTTTCTAGTTTAAATACATAGAGGAATAAAATAATGTCCCAAAGGAGAGCTAACGCGAATAACGTATAAGTGGAATAACGTATTTACGCTATCTCTTTCACAGAATAAAATAAGAATGAAAGTTATCAGTAAAGTATTCAGATAAATTTTATTCTTAATGTGAACTCGAGTTGCTCTTGCTCTCATGTGTCTGTATATGATCGTGTTTCGCCCGTAGACCAGACGCCAGGGATTTTTTTGGTATAAAAATTCCTAAGCAAGCTTTTGTTTTTTCTGTCGCTTCTTTTTATGTTTAGAAAGAGATTTATTGAAAACGCCCCCTCCAATTCGGGCCAGCACATTGAAACAATTGTTTAAACAATTGCAAGGGGACAGTTTAGCTTTTTTTTAAATATCTCCGAAAATATCAATAACAGGACAAACAATCAATATAGAAAAGTATTTTCTACAAAATTCTACATAAAAAAGGGCTCTGTATATTTTTGACGATAGGACCGTGCGAAGGAGCGAGTCGCGATTTTAAGACACGAATTCTGGTTAAATTATTGAAATGTTTGTTTATTCAGGATTATGCTACATGTTATATCTATTGTCATGCATACATCCATTCTCTTCCTTTTGCGTTTAGGTAGGTGCCCAAGATCAAGTTGCTCTGATATTTCTGATTCTCTGATTTCTTGAGTTTCTTGGTTCCTTCAATCTCTTTAGGCTCTGTCTTCAGTTTCTTCAGCTTCTCCCGTCCTTTCATCATCTTCATTTGACATCCCAACGTTAAAAAACTCCTCGGGATTGATGTCAATATGTTCATCAACGTCTTCTTCAATGTCAATTCTAGGTGCTTCGACATTGGAGCAAGTTTGATCTTCGCAATGCGAACAGATGATGGAACATTTCAGCCCATGTTTACGGTTCCAAACTGCGGGTACCTATAATCTACCTCGACAACTACAAGATATTATTTACAGCAATGCTGATGGTGCAGCTTGTTTTTCAGTGG
>CAXKVY010003366.1:0-11199 GCA_964058915.1 Tetropium fuscum | reverse complement strand
GCTGTTAAAATTCACTATCCTGTCATGGCTTCCAATTATACACAAAAAAAGGACTTCTTTTTGTCTCCTTGATAAAACTGATCTGATTAGCCAAATTGAAATAATTAAAATTACTAGATTTGAATTTGAATATAAAATGTTATTTCTTACTTCAAGCAGTTGTTAATAAAGTAAATTCTCAAACAACCCTCTCTCTTATTTATTGTTATAATTTGTGTACTTAGTCTGTCTGTGTGAATAAATACCACTCCTTAAATTAATAGCTGTAAAATATGCTAAAACCAAATACAGTGGCCTTGAGGGTATTTACCGGAGTGACAAAGGCAATTAATATATATAGGTAAGTGCATACAGGGTGCTGAAATTATGACTGTTACAGTAGAACAGGAGTCTAAATATTTAAATGATGAAAAATTTAATTTAAAACATAGAAACAACTCATTTGTAGTACTCCCGGTAGATCAAAATGAGGTAATTAATATAATCAGGGATCTAATGGTGAATTTCCAATGGCTCTCAAGAGGGTAGTTTTAGTACCAATTCATAAAGGAGGCGATAAATTAAATTAAAGTAACTATAGACAGATAGCACTGGTCTCAATAATCTCAAAGATTTTCGAAAAACTAATGTCTGCCAAATTATTAGAATTTCCCCAAAAAATATCTTTTTCTCAGAAAATCAATTCGGATTCCTTAAAGATAAAGATACTGATATTGCTCTATTGAAATTTACAAATGATATCAACAAGCATTTAAATAGTGGGAAAAGGGTAACCGGTATGTTTATTGACATTAATAAGGCATTTGACATAGTGTCACATACTAAATTAGTAGAAAAATTGGAAGCAGCAGGAGTTAGAGGGGTAATGAAGAGATGGTGTTCTTAAGCTATCTGTCTGGTAGATCACATTCAGTCCGAATCAAGGACCATGTAAGTAGTAAGAAACCAGTGCACTCGGGAGTCCCCCAAGGGTCGGCATTGGGCCCTAGCCTATTTATTATATATATTAACGATTTATGTTCGGCAAATCTAAATGGGAAAATATACCCGTTTGCAGATGATACTGCCCTGCTATACGCAGATAAGTCTAAAGTCAAAAGATCAAAATCAACAAAATATGGAATATGATTTAATATTCCTAAAAAAATGGTTTGTTACTAATAAAATGTTATTAAATGCTAAAAAGACCAAGTATGTTAATTTTACATTAGAGAAAAGCCGGAAATACGAAAAAGATATAATATATCACCAGATCAATTGCAGTGTGGAAACGGAATGTGCCTGTCACGTTATAGCGCAAACTGAGGAGGTCAAATATCTAGGAGTGACATTTAATGAACATCTTACCTGGAAACCTCATATAAACACTAGGAAAAAACTTTTAGGCATCCTTGCAAAATTTAAGCATGCAGCAGCTATTATGACACATCATTTCTTAAAAATGATGTACTATGCGTTGGCACATTCTGTTCTCACATATGGAATTGTGATATGGGGCGGAACGTCCCATTAAACGACAAACATTAAACCACTCGTTACCCTGCGAAAGTCATTTATAAGAATAATGTGTAAAGTACCTAGAGAGCATCCCTCTCAAGAACTATTTACCGCCTTAAATATCCCAAACCTAAGAGTGCAGTTCTGCATAACTACCTGTACACTTATGTACAAACACTTCAGGATCTTACAAATGGATAGATACATTAATAAAAAAGTAACCAGAACACAAAATGAGGTATTGCTAAAAATACCATTCACTTATATAACACGGATACTTAAGTCAACTCTGATGTTGGCCCCTAAAATATTTAATTGGCTTCCCAACTGTACCAGAGAAATAATCATGGAAAAAAGTTAATCAGTATATTCAAATGTATAATTGAAAAAAATTTCATGTCACCTGGTGACAGCAGCACAATTAATAATCTATTTTAAATAATCCTCTTATAATAACTTAATATAGACTGACTGATCCTAAATAGGCTGTGATAATATAACTAGCAATAAAATAATACATTTATATATATATATATATATATATATATATATATATATATATATATATATATATATATATATATAAAATAATAATAATAATATATATATATAAATGCGTAAGTAGGGTTGCCACATTTCCACACAAGAGCGGGAGGTTTCTTTGAGAAGTTAATTATACAGTCACATAGCCAGGATTTCATTAGGGGTCTGAGCATTAGTACCAGGATGTTAGATCCGCCTCGTGAGAACGCAATAGCGCCGCAGGCGAAAATTTGGAAATTTTTCAAGGTCACGCATTTTCCTGGCATCTCAGAATTTCAATGAAAAATCCATTTATACCAAAATACCGACTTCCACAAAAAGTTTTGGAACTCCACACCTTTTTCAAATAGAAAAAAAACCTATATTATATATTACGAATAAGTTTATTGAAATAAAATGTGTTTATATATTTTTCTAAACATTACAAATAAAATGCCGTCAGAATGTAAGTATACGGCGTACAATATGTATGTATAGTTCAACGACCGGCAACCCTGACCTACACAATGTTTTTCATTGGCGTAGACATATTTTTTTTCTTGGGGGGGTGAAAGTAGAAAGTCATCTAGGATGGTAAGTACCTACATAAAAATAAAGTCAATGAACAATAGGTACCTACTTACAAGGGGTTAAACTACTTACAGGGGGTTAAAGTAGTAGGTTTTTATATGTAGATTTTCAACACTACAGCTGATATTGAATGCAAGTTTCCACACCACTCATGAAGTATTGCTTTCAGCGCGTTACCATTTTCAGTGGGTGGTGCGCCAGTAGCCATATTTCCCACAAGAAACAAAAATGATATGTACAAAACAGCTAAGTAGCCGTAAAAAATAAACTTTAAAACGGAAAAATGAAATAAATATATACCTATTCCAAAATAGAGCTAAAATTTTTAACAAAAAATTAAACAATAAAATAAATATATATTTCAAAACATTCTCAACAAAAAATAAAAACAACAAAATAAATATACCCATATTCCAAAATAAAGCAAAAAATTCTAAACAAAAAATAAAAACTAAGAGAAATAAAATAAATCACCTGTATCCATCCTGCCAGACTCTCTTCATAGTATGTCCTTCGTTGACCCACGTTTCGTCAGTGTAAAAAATTTTCCGCCCCTCGTTTCGAAACTTTTTTATTTTTCGAAGATAATCCATCCGCCAAGCAACTATTTCATATCTTTCTATGAGAATACTTTTTCTGTCTACTATTCCATACTTAAAATTCATGTCTTTCAAAATTTTTGCCAGACTACTCCTGCACATTTTAGGTATAATATCATTTTCACTTATACCTTGCAGCACCTTATCTAAAGTGGGCAATTCGTTATTTCTAAAGAAACCGTGGACCGTTCTACGTATCGCATTTTTTGCGTCATCGTCCACTACAATCTTATTTCGACCGCTTTTTGGTTTCGGTGGCTGTACACTTCCATGTACCTTTTCTTCTCTTAAAAGTGTGTATATGCTTGCCTTTGATGCTTCTGTATAATCCGAACACATATCCACCAATTCATCCTTGTCGCGATGAGGGTGATCTCTCTGTATGCAGTAAAATATTCGTAAAATTATTCTTTTCTCACCTACCGATCGGTACTGCCTACGTTTTGGAATATTTTCCATCCTTCGCCGATATTATATTGTATCACAAATCACATTAAAACAGCACTATATATATATATATATATATATATATATATATATATATATATATATATATATATATATATATATATATATATATATATATATATATACATACATACATATATATATATATATATATATATATATATATATATATATATATATATATATATATATATATATATATATATATATATATATATATATATATATATATATATATATATACACGCGAATATCTTAACCAACGCACTACACTATCGCGAATGACCGTTACAATTTACGTGCGTATAACCCATGGATCCTATGTAAGAGAGGGGACATTTGCTACTCCGTTCACTAAACACAGACGGCGCGTCATTTCGATGTATACCTACATAGGTAGGTATATAAATAATATATTAGCAATTCCCGCGAACACGCCACTGTAAGATATGCGAACCTGATCCTATTAGATCCGAGAATCCGATCCCGATCCGAGAGATACGATTCCAATAAGTTAAAAAGAGATATACCTTGCCTGAATATTCGTTATTGGAGAGGTTCTGGATCGGCGTTGCCGCTTTTAACTATAAAAATAAATGTTTACGTGATTGTCATAGTTAAAGTAGACGTACGTAAGTAGTAGAAGAATTACATGGCAACTGCGGCAACTGCGCGGTATCTTATATGGGGTCAGTTAACTATAAGTACATATTGAATGAAGTATAGGTACCTCTAGCATTTATTTAAGTCCTTTAAATAAGTGATAACATAAAAAGTAATATTTAACAATAAAAAGGAACAAACGTTTAGGATAGTGCATAATGCATAACAGTGGAAATGCAGCCGAGGGCGACGCCCCGCGGTGGCGCAGCGGTGCAATGGAATAGCACAGGATATAAAACATAAAACGGTGCACAGCGCATGGTGGATATGGATAATGCAATAAAAAGTATGTGGATAGCCAAACATATAAAACTGTTCGTAGGTTTATATGTTGCGGAAAATAGTGGACAAAAAAAATAACTACAAAAAGCATAGGTATATAGTATAAATATATATACCCAATATATTTTCATATCAAAGTACATAATAGTAGTAATCTGGAATCTACCATGTCCTTTTGGGCATGCGCCCCCTGCGCCTCCCCTAAAGCCGCCACTGGCTAGGTAATAAGTTTCATAAAATAAAACTTCCGTTCGCAATTTATAAAATTATTATTGTTTCATTGGCTGCTTGCCACTCGGCTGTTGCTATCATGTTATAGGTATCAGGTTAGAACTTATAACCAATGAGCAGAGTTACTCAGAGCCTTAGTTACATTTTAATTAAAATAAATAGATATAAACTTTGTGCTTAGTAGGAGATTTACTATTAGATGATACCATTTTTATTCTTTATAGATTGACGAATCTCGTACTTAATTACAGAATTAATTTTATCTGCAATTAGTTTGTTTATGACACTTACGCCGTGCAAACAAATATCTATAACTGATTGTGCCAGGGCAGGTGAGTGTGTGGATTCGTATTTCATTATTTAATTTTCACTTTCGAATTACTTACATGATAGCTTCTCGAGTACTGCGGTGTTCAAATACAGTTTTCCTGTTGTTGTTTTAATAGATTCTACAAGATTTACATACATTTTAAAGTTTATCATCTTCTAGATAAATGTATGCCTAATGCTTTTATATATCAATATGTTCAAATAGAACAATCATGAATAGTAGAATAGACTAGGTAATAATTTTTCTATGAATGTATGCCTGTCAAAACTAATGTCACATAAAAATATCACTATGAAAATAGTAGGTATTAATAATAAATCAAAGAAAGACTCCATTCGCCAGAGACTTAAGGCGACGTTACACGGCGTGGGGAGTGCCACGCCTGGAGTGAAAACTGTCGCGCCACACGCCGTATAATTGTGCTGGCGTGGCGTGGCGTGGCATGACGTGGCGTGGCGTGCTGGGTCCCGTCGATTGGCGGTAAACTTTACACACTTCAAAGCCGCGCAGCGCGCGAAGTGGACTGGCATGCGTATACAGTTACACGGCGCGGAGTCTTCGCCCGTAAATTTTAAAAATTAGGCAAATTCAGTAGATATTTAGCTAAGCAAGTGACAACATGCCGTGGTCAAACGAAGCAATATCAGAATTTTTATGCCTATACGAGCAAGAACCAATAATTTGGAACCCGAAGCACAATAAGCACAAAGATAGAAATGCTGTACATGATTTCTGGATGCGAATCCAATAAAATTTTAGTATTACTTGCACAATCACCGAATTAAAGAAGAAGAAAGAATCACTAATGGGCACGTTCCGAAAATTAAACACGAAAGTAAAAGCAACCATGAAGACAGGATCAAGAGCAGATGACGTTTTTAAGCCAGACTGGTTTGCTTACGAGCAAATGGCGAAATTCCTCCAATCAGTAGATATACACTCCAACGGTATATACTTCAACGGACATGTTGGAATGAATAAGAAGCCACGCGCTCGCGTGGCGAGGAACTTGTCAGTCTGCAGGTCGTGTAATCGCGATCGCCAAATTGCGAAGTGTCACTCCGCACGCCACACTCCAGGCGTGGCACTCCCCACGCCGTGTAACGGCGCCTTTATAGAAGGTCCCTCGATCAATAGGTCCGGCAAGTCTGGTTTTCTTAGATGTTGTTCGAGATGGTTAGAAGATGACAATTCCAAGTTTCCGTCATCCCCACCCCTGAGCTCACTTGGGGAGGGGAAATAACCATCAGAAATCGACGTTTTCCAGTTTTTGGGCTATAACGCCTTTGTTTTGCTTTTTAGCGCAAAACGCTTTGTATAAAAGTTGTAGAAAATAAAATTCCCTACAATATTAATCTCGCACCTTTTTTGTACAGCCAGTAGCGACGGAGTTATGGAGCGCTGAAGAATAGGTAAAATCGTGATTTTGGCAAAATATTCACATTCTCGCCACTTCGGAATGCAAAAAGCCACGGAAAACTTGGCTGTAGCGTCAAAGGTCTCATAATCAAGTTGTAGAGAATTTGATTACTTTTCAAATGCATATTTCCCAAAAATTCTTATGACCAATGATGAGAAGTGGCGGGTCATTTATGAGAATACGAGAAAATGCCGTTATTCAAGTTGAAAATGCTGTTAGGTTCAATATTTTCGATTATAGTGACTCTCAAATATATTCTAAAACTCCACACCATACACGCACAATAGCTGCATACACTTTGACATATTTTTGATCCAATCTACAATTTTCTGTTTTCCTTCATTAGTAAGCAACGGTTCAGGACCAGTTTTCTTGACCATATAGTTCACTCGTCCATGTATCCTATCTTGAATTATTGTTCTAGGCACGCCAAATTTTTACTTGCTTCGCTAATCGGCACTTGTGGAGAAGGTATATCGTTTCATACTGATTGAGTGATTTTCAGGTGCTGGGGAATCATGTGTCATTTGACCAGATATGTACACATTACATCAAGTACATCCACCAACATTCCGGCCGCGAAGTGATGGCGATTTTTGATGGTTACCCCGAGGACGCTCGTTTGAGTACGAAGAGAGCTGAACGAGCAAGAAGATGTAAGGTGAACACCTCAGCTGACGTCATATTTGTTGGACGATGATCAAAACAACACCTCGGGAGAAGTTTCTATCCAACGAAAATGACAAAAAATGGTTTGTTGCACTTATCCAGACTGCACTTGAAGCTTGGCACATCCCCAACAAACAAGCTTAGGAAGATGCAGACGTGCTCACATACTGCAAAATCGTTAGCATCGGAATCTGAGGCCATTTCAATCGTGGGCGAGGATATTGACTTGCTCGTTCTTCTCATTGGTACATCACTGAGACCAGCCTGGGAGAGAAAATTCGCCAGATGTATATTAGTCCTCAACATCTTACAAATTCCACTCACCAGGAGACGTTCTCGTCTTCCACGCGATAAGTGTATATGACACTATATCCAACATCTTCGAGTTTGGCAAGAATAAATGTGGCAAGCTCTTCCACAGGAACCCCATTTTAGTAGAGATCGCTAAGGAATTCATTGATCCAGATGCCAGTGTCACAGATATTTCAGAGGCAGGAGAACGGATTCTGGTGGCTCTGTATGGTGGGAAGCAAGACCAATCCATCACTGCCCTGCGTCACTCCAAGCTCTTGAACAGCTCCACAAGGCTCAACCTGGTCAAGCTCCCACCCACGTCCAATTCGGCATACTACCACTCGCTCAGAACTTACCAGAACCAAGTCATGGTATGGTTGGGAAAGCCCAAGAACCCATTGAATTGGGGGTGGTGCAGGAGTAGTAGAGGCCTACACCCGGTGCAGACAACGAGGGATGCTGTTCCATCAACCTTGCTGAAAACAATTTCATGCATGTCCGTCACAGGTTGCATGGGAGCGTATATATATTTATTATATATATATATATATATATATATATATATATATATATATATATATATATATATATATATATATATATATATATATATATATATATATATATATATATATATATATATATAATAATTGGAAAATACTATTGTGTTAAAGAATATATTTCAGTCACTATAATTGAAAATATCGCACCTAACAGCATTTTCGGGGTCAACTTGAAAAACGGCATTTTCTCGTAAATGATCACCCAGTCCTTGATATTGTTAATAAGATTTTTTTGGAAATTTGCGTTTGAAAGGCAATCAAATTCTCTACAACTTTATTATCTTCCATGGGTTGTTGCGCTCAAAAGTGGTGAGAATCTGAAAATTTTGCCAGTCAGGATTTTACCCTTTCTTCAGCGCTCCATAGCTCCGTCACTATTGGTTATACAAAAAAAGAGACGAGATCAATGTTGTAGGGAATTTTATCGTCTAAAAAAAACCAGCCGGGACTGCAAAACCTAAACTAACATAAAACCAAATAACAGAAAGCCATATTAGAGCAAAGAAAATCGGACAAAGAAAAACAACCAGATCAAAGTACCCAAAGAGGGTAGAGATCACACAGACACATGTACTTCCATAGCTCCGTCACTATTGGTTATACAAAAAAAGATACGAGATCAATGTTGTAGGGAATTTTATCTTCTACAACTTTTACACGAAGGTTTGTGCTAAAAAGTAAAACAAAGGACTTGAAACTATTTCGATTTTTGATGGTTCGTGCCCCAAGCGAGCTCGGGGGTGAGGATGACGGAAACTTGGAATTATTACCTTCTAACCATCTCAAATAACATATAAAGGAACCAGATTTTCCGGACCTATTGCGCGAGGGAACCCCCTGACGCATGACGACTGGAGTAATAACCAATTACATAATTCGTGAATCATTCTGAAGAGCCTCAAGAAAGGCGAAAGAACTTGTACAACATCTCAATAATTCGTTTCCGAATATATATATATATATATATATATATATATATATATATATATATATATATATATATATATATATATATATATATATATATATATATATATATATATATATATATATATATATATATATATATATATATATATATATATATATATATATATATATATATATATATATATATATATATATATATATATATATATATATATATATATATATATATATATATATATATATATATATATATATATATATATATATATATATATATATATATATATATATATATATATATATATATATATATATATATATATATATATATATATATATATATATATATATATATATATATATATATATATATATATATATATATATATATATATATATATATATATATATACTTGCGGACGCCACTGTATTTCTATGTGACAAATGTCGATTATACCATTGAACTAAGGGTGATAGGACGTTTTTTGCCTCAAAATATGAACTTTTTTTTATTTCCGGTTTTCGTTTTATAACACGTAATATCCAGCGACGAAAATAATTACAGACGCCACTATATTCGTCTACGACTAACTTGGAAGATTCAATGGAACTAAGGCAATGGATGACATGACGCAATAAGTTTGTACAAAATTTAAATCTCAAAATGTCTTGTTATTGCTAAAATATTAAAAATTTTTATATTGCCAAACAGTATTTGTTCGGTCGACTGTAAATAAATGCTACTGGGCTAAAAGTAAATCTGAATCTGAAACTAACTTCAGGGACGTGGTTATAGTTCAAAAAGTTTACTTACGTTCTTAGTTTACAACGTATGCATACTTGCTGTCTAGGAACTAAGTATAATTATTGTTATTATGGCACTCTCTGTTTAAACACTGATTAGGTTTATACTTGTAGATAATATATGTATATTATATTTAGTCAACATATATTTCAATATTTTGTGCATAACTAATCTGTAGTTCAGTGTTAATTTATGCCCTTTAATTTTCATCTGCATTAATTAGCATTATTGATCAGTATTCACGTATTACAGGCATACTTTGATCAACTTATTACAATATGAAGATAATATTATTTCTGTCGCTGTTTCTAATAGGCGTCAAAGGTGATACCAATATAACGGTAAGTACTTAGTGATTAGTCATTTATATTTAGAATAATATTATGATGGGATTGTAATTGAAGTAGATACAGTTAGTTGACGCGTAAAGTAATGCAAAAGGTTTAAAATGGAGATTGTGCCATGGACATGTGCTGTGGCATAATAACTCAGCGTTTAACGGTTTTTTAATTCGTAGTAATACTCTGTGGCAATACCACATCAACAGTATAATATTAATATTAGTGAAATTGTAATAGCGCTAGCGTAAATACGAGTTTTTACGCTAGCGTCCAAGACGTATAGGTACCTTTACGTTTTCATCTCTAACCGGTGTGAACCTGGCAGCCAAATCCTAGCAGCTAAAACACCGAAGATAGCCGAAGGGGCATAGTCGTGCGGGCACTCGTGCGCGAGTAATATAAGTGATAGAGACATTACCCAATTGAGTATTTCTTGAAACTTGTGTGTTATTATTGTATATTAAGGAACACTCCATGAATAATTAATATTAATAATTGTTCCGTAACTAATAATAGAAGTAGATACTGTTTAATATTTATGGCTGAAATAAACTTGGTGGTGGGTATCAACTTTACCAATAGAAAAAAATATGTAAACTAGATATATTTATACCAAAATTTTATTAGATGGCGTCGAAGAGAGTGAAAACTGAGCAAATATAATTTTCAAATAAGTTTTCAAATAATAAATCAATATAATAAATCAAATAATAAATCAAGTCCCAAGAAATACTCAAATGGGTTATTAGTACCGATATTCGTTATACGACTGTTACCCGTCTATATCACTTAAAGCGCACGGGTGCCCGCACGCCAATGCCCCTTCGGCTATCTTCGGTGTTTTAGCTGCTAGGATTTGGCTGCCACGTTCACACCGGTTCATCCCTATGTATTACTTTAGGAGCCGACGGTAGTATATATAGGAGCCGACGGTAGTATATATTTTATTTATGGCTATATTGCGATTGCCTAAGATACATTAGCCTTAAAATA
>CAXKVY010003365.1:0-21269 GCA_964058915.1 Tetropium fuscum | reverse complement strand
CACTACAGCTGATATTGAATGCAAGTTTCCACACCACTCATGAAGTATTGCTTTCAGCGCGTTACCATTTTCAGTGGGTGGTGCGCCAGTAGCCATATTTCCCACAAGAAACAAAAATGATATGTACAAAACAGCTAAGTAGCCGTAAAAAATAAACTTTAAAACGGAAAAATGAAATAAATATATACCTATTCCAAAATAGAGCTAAAATTTTTAACAAAAAATTAAACAATAAAATAAATATATATTTCAAAACATTCTCAACAAAAAATAAAAACAACAAAATAAATATACCCATATTCCAAAATAAAGCAAAAAATTCTAAACAAAAAATAAAAACTAAGAGAAATAAAATAAATCACCTGTATCCATCCTGCCAGACTCTCTTCATAGTATGTCCTTCGTTGACCCACGTTTCGTCAGTGTAAAAAATTTTCCGCCCCTCGTTTCGAAACTTTTTTATTTTTCGAAGATAATCCATCCGCCAAGCAACTATTTCATATCTTTCTATGAGAATACTTTTTCTGTCTACTATTCCATACTTAAAATTCATGTCTTTCAAAATTTTTGCCAGACTACTCCTGCACATTTTAGGTATAATATCATTTTCACTTATACCTTGCAGCACCTTATCTAAAGTGGGCAATTCGTTATTTCTAAAGAAACCGTGGACCGTTCTACGTATCGCATTTTTTGCGTCATCGTCCACTACAATCTTATTTCGACCGCTTTTTGGTTTCGGTGGCTGTACACTTCCATGTACCTTTTCTTCTCTTAAAAGTGTGTATATGCTTGCCTTTGATGCTTCTGTATAATCCGAACACATATCCACCAATTCATCCTTGTCGCGATGAGGGTGATCTCTCTGTATGCAGTAAAATATTCGTAAAATTATTCTTTTCTCACCTACCGATCGGTACTGCCTACGTTTTGGAATATTTTCCATCCTTCGCCGATATTATATTGTATCACAAATCACATTAAAACAGCACTATATATATATATATATATATATATATATATATATATATATATATATATATATATATATATATATATATATATATATATATATATATATATACATACATATATATATATATATATATATATATATATATATATATATATATATATATATATATATATATATATATATATATATATATATATATATATATATATATATATATATATACACGCGAATATCTTAACCAACGCACTACACTATCGCGAATGACCGTTACAATTTACGTGCGTATAACCCATGGATCCTATGTAAGAGAGGGGACATTTGCTACTCCGTTCACTAAACACAGACGGCGCGTCATTTCGATGTATACCTACATAGGTAGGTATATAAATAATATATTAGCAATTCCCGCGAACACGCCACTGTAAGATATGCGAACCTGATCCTATTAGATCCGAGAATCCGATCCCGATCCGAGAGATACGATTCCAATAAGTTAAAAAGAGATATACCTTGCCTGAATATTCGTTATTGGAGAGGTTCTGGATCGGCGTTGCCGCTTTTAACTATAAAAATAAATGTTTACGTGATTGTCATAGTTAAAGTAGACGTACGTAAGTAGTAGAAGAATTACATGGCAACTGCGGCAACTGCGCGGTATCTTATATGGGGTCAGTTAACTATAAGTACATATTGAATGAAGTATAGGTACCTCTAGCATTTATTTAAGTCCTTTAAATAAGTGATAACATAAAAAGTAATATTTAACAATAAAAAGGAACAAACGTTTAGGATAGTGCATAATGCATAACAGTGGAAATGCAGCCGAGGGCGACGCCCCGCGGTGGCGCAGCGGTGCAATGGAATAGCACAGGATATAAAACATAAAACGGTGCACAGCGCATGGTGGATATGGATAATGCAATAAAAAGTATGTGGATAGCCAAACATATAAAACTGTTCGTAGGTTTATATGTTGCGGAAAATAGTGGACAAAAAAAATAACTACAAAAAGCATAGGTATATAGTATAAATATATATACCCAATATATTTTCATATCAAAGTACATAATAGTAGTAATCTGGAATCTACCATGTCCTTTTGGGCATGCGCCCCCTGCGCCTCCCCTAAAGCCGCCACTGGCTAGGTAATAAGTTTCATAAAATAAAACTTCCGTTCGCAATTTATAAAATTATTATTGTTTCATTGGCTGCTTGCCACTCGGCTGTTGCTATCATGTTATAGGTATCAGGTTAGAACTTATAACCAATGAGCAGAGTTACTCAGAGCCTTAGTTACATTTTAATTAAAATAAATAGATATAAACTTTGTGCTTAGTAGGAGATTTACTATTAGATGATACCATTTTTATTCTTTATAGATTGACGAATCTCGTACTTAATTACAGAATTAATTTTATCTGCAATTAGTTTGTTTATGACACTTACGCCGTGCAAACAAATATCTATAACTGATTGTGCCAGGGCAGGTGAGTGTGTGGATTCGTATTTCATTATTTAATTTTCACTTTCGAATTACTTACATGATAGCTTCTCGAGTACTGCGGTGTTCAAATACAGTTTTCCTGTTGTTGTTTTAATAGATTCTACAAGATTTACATACATTTTAAAGTTTATCATCTTCTAGATAAATGTATGCCTAATGCTTTTATATATCAATATGTTCAAATAGAACAATCATGAATAGTAGAATAGACTAGGTAATAATTTTTCTATGAATGTATGCCTGTCAAAACTAATGTCACATAAAAATATCACTATGAAAATAGTAGGTATTAATAATAAATCAAAGAAAGACTCCATTCGCCAGAGACTTAAGGCGACGTTACACGGCGTGGGGAGTGCCACGCCTGGAGTGAAAACTGTCGCGCCACACGCCGTATAATTGTGCTGGCGTGGCGTGGCGTGGCATGACGTGGCGTGGCGTGCTGGGTCCCGTCGATTGGCGGTAAACTTTACACACTTCAAAGCCGCGCAGCGCGCGAAGTGGACTGGCATGCGTATACAGTTACACGGCGCGGAGTCTTCGCCCGTAAATTTTAAAAATTAGGCAAATTCAGTAGATATTTAGCTAAGCAAGTGACAACATGCCGTGGTCAAACGAAGCAATATCAGAATTTTTATGCCTATACGAGCAAGAACCAATAATTTGGAACCCGAAGCACAATAAGCACAAAGATAGAAATGCTGTACATGATTTCTGGATGCGAATCCAATAAAATTTTAGTATTACTTGCACAATCACCGAATTAAAGAAGAAGAAAGAATCACTAATGGGCACGTTCCGAAAATTAAACACGAAAGTAAAAGCAACCATGAAGACAGGATCAAGAGCAGATGACGTTTTTAAGCCAGACTGGTTTGCTTACGAGCAAATGGCGAAATTCCTCCAATCAGTAGATATACACTCCAACGGTATATACTTCAACGGACATGTTGGAATGAATAAGAAGCCACGCGCTCGCGTGGCGAGGAACTTGTCAGTCTGCAGGTCGTGTAATCGCGATCGCCAAATTGCGAAGTGTCACTCCGCACGCCACACTCCAGGCGTGGCACTCCCCACGCCGTGTAACGGCGCCTTTATAGAAGGTCCCTCGATCAATAGGTCCGGCAAGTCTGGTTTTCTTAGATGTTGTTCGAGATGGTTAGAAGATGACAATTCCAAGTTTCCGTCATCCCCACCCCTGAGCTCACTTGGGGAGGGGAAATAACCATCAGAAATCGACGTTTTCCAGTTTTTGGGCTATAACGCCTTTGTTTTGCTTTTTAGCGCAAAACGCTTTGTATAAAAGTTGTAGAAAATAAAATTCCCTACAATATTAATCTCGCACCTTTTTTGTACAGCCAGTAGCGACGGAGTTATGGAGCGCTGAAGAATAGGTAAAATCGTGATTTTGGCAAAATATTCACATTCTCGCCACTTCGGAATGCAAAAAGCCACGGAAAACTTGGCTGTAGCGTCAAAGGTCTCATAATCAAGTTGTAGAGAATTTGATTACTTTTCAAATGCATATTTCCCAAAAATTCTTATGACCAATGATGAGAAGTGGCGGGTCATTTATGAGAATACGAGAAAATGCCGTTATTCAAGTTGAAAATGCTGTTAGGTTCAATATTTTCGATTATAGTGACTCTCAAATATATTCTAAAACTCCACACCATACACGCACAATAGCTGCATACACTTTGACATATTTTTGATCCAATCTACAATTTTCTGTTTTCCTTCATTAGTAAGCAACGGTTCAGGACCAGTTTTCTTGACCATATAGTTCACTCGTCCATGTATCCTATCTTGAATTATTGTTCTAGGCACGCCAAATTTTTACTTGCTTCGCTAATCGGCACTTGTGGAGAAGGTATATCGTTTCATACTGATTGAGTGATTTTCAGGTGCTGGGGAATCATGTGTCATTTGACCAGATATGTACACATTACATCAAGTACATCCACCAACATTCCGGCCGCGAAGTGATGGCGATTTTTGATGGTTACCCCGAGGACGCTCGTTTGAGTACGAAGAGAGCTGAACGAGCAAGAAGATGTAAGGTGAACACCTCAGCTGACGTCATATTTGTTGGACGATGATCAAAACAACACCTCGGGAGAAGTTTCTATCCAACGAAAATGACAAAAAATGGTTTGTTGCACTTATCCAGACTGCACTTGAAGCTTGGCACATCCCCAACAAACAAGCTTAGGAAGATGCAGACGTGCTCACATACTGCAAAATCGTTAGCATCGGAATCTGAGGCCATTTCAATCGTGGGCGAGGATATTGACTTGCTCGTTCTTCTCATTGGTACATCACTGAGACCAGCCTGGGAGAGAAAATTCGCCAGATGTATATTAGTCCTCAACATCTTACAAATTCCACTCACCAGGAGACGTTCTCGTCTTCCACGCGATAAGTGTATATGACACTATATCCAACATCTTCGAGTTTGGCAAGAATAAATGTGGCAAGCTCTTCCACAGGAACCCCATTTTAGTAGAGATCGCTAAGGAATTCATTGATCCAGATGCCAGTGTCACAGATATTTCAGAGGCAGGAGAACGGATTCTGGTGGCTCTGTATGGTGGGAAGCAAGACCAATCCATCACTGCCCTGCGTCACTCCAAGCTCTTGAACAGCTCCACAAGGCTCAACCTGGTCAAGCTCCCACCCACGTCCAATTCGGCATACTACCACTCGCTCAGAACTTACCAGAACCAAGTCATGGTATGGTTGGGAAAGCCCAAGAACCCATTGAATTGGGGGTGGTGCAGGAGTAGTAGAGGCCTACACCCGGTGCAGACAACGAGGGATGCTGTTCCATCAACCTTGCTGAAAACAATTTCATGCATGTCCGTCACAGGTTGCATGGGAGCGTATATATATTTATTATATATATATATATATATATATATATATATATATATATATATATATATATATATATATATATATATATATATATATATATATATATATATATATATATATATATATATATAATAATTGGAAAATACTATTGTGTTAAAGAATATATTTCAGTCACTATAATTGAAAATATCGCACCTAACAGCATTTTCGGGGTCAACTTGAAAAACGGCATTTTCTCGTAAATGATCACCCAGTCCTTGATATTGTTAATAAGATTTTTTTGGAAATTTGCGTTTGAAAGGCAATCAAATTCTCTACAACTTTATTATCTTCCATGGGTTGTTGCGCTCAAAAGTGGTGAGAATCTGAAAATTTTGCCAGTCAGGATTTTACCCTTTCTTCAGCGCTCCATAGCTCCGTCACTATTGGTTATACAAAAAAAGAGACGAGATCAATGTTGTAGGGAATTTTATCGTCTAAAAAAAACCAGCCGGGACTGCAAAACCTAAACTAACATAAAACCAAATAACAGAAAGCCATATTAGAGCAAAGAAAATCGGACAAAGAAAAACAACCAGATCAAAGTACCCAAAGAGGGTAGAGATCACACAGACACATGTACTTCCATAGCTCCGTCACTATTGGTTATACAAAAAAAGATACGAGATCAATGTTGTAGGGAATTTTATCTTCTACAACTTTTACACGAAGGTTTGTGCTAAAAAGTAAAACAAAGGACTTGAAACTATTTCGATTTTTGATGGTTCGTGCCCCAAGCGAGCTCGGGGGTGAGGATGACGGAAACTTGGAATTATTACCTTCTAACCATCTCAAATAACATATAAAGGAACCAGATTTTCCGGACCTATTGCGCGAGGGAACCCCCTGACGCATGACGACTGGAGTAATAACCAATTACATAATTCGTGAATCATTCTGAAGAGCCTCAAGAAAGGCGAAAGAACTTGTACAACATCTCAATAATTCGTTTCCGAATATATATATATATATATATATATATATATATATATATATATATATATATATATATATATATATATATATATATATATATATATATATATATATATATATATATATATATATATATATATATATATATATACATATATATATATATATATATATATATATATATATATATATATATATATATATATATATATATATATATATATATATATATATATATATATATATATATATATATATATATATATATATATATATATATATATATATATATATATATATATATATATATATATATATATATATATATATATATATATATATATATATATATATATATATATATATATATATATATATATATATATATATATATATATATATATATATATATATATATACTTGCGGACGCCACTGTATTTCTATGTGACAAATGTCGATTATACCATTGAACTAAGGGTGATAGGACGTTTTTTGCCTCAAAATATGAACTTTTTTTTATTTCCGGTTTTCGTTTTATAACACGTAATATCCAGCGACGAAAATAATTACAGACGCCACTATATTCGTCTACGACTAACTTGGAAGATTCAATGGAACTAAGGCAATGGATGACATGACGCAATAAGTTTGTACAAAATTTAAATCTCAAAATGTCTTGTTATTGCTAAAATATTAAAAATTTTTATATTGCCAAACAGTATTTGTTCGGTCGACTGTAAATAAATGCTACTGGGCTAAAAGTAAATCTGAATCTGAAACTAACTTCAGGGACGTGGTTATAGTTCAAAAAGTTTACTTACGTTCTTAGTTTACAACGTATGCATACTTGCTGTCTAGGAACTAAGTATAATTATTGTTATTATGGCACTCTCTGTTTAAACACTGATTAGGTTTATACTTGTAGATAATATATGTATATTATATTTAGTCAACATATATTTCAATATTTTGTGCATAACTAATCTGTAGTTCAGTGTTAATTTATGCCCTTTAATTTTCATCTGCATTAATTAGCATTATTGATCAGTATTCACGTATTACAGGCATACTTTGATCAACTTATTACAATATGAAGATAATATTATTTCTGTCGCTGTTTCTAATAGGCGTCAAAGGTGATACCAATATAACGGTAAGTACTTAGTGATTAGTCATTTATATTTAGAATAATATTATGATGGGATTGTAATTGAAGTAGATACAGTTAGTTGACGCGTAAAGTAATGCAAAAGGTTTAAAATGGAGATTGTGCCATGGACATGTGCTGTGGCATAATAACTCAGCGTTTAACGGTTTTTTAATTCGTAGTAATACTCTGTGGCAATACCACATCAACAGTATAATATTAATATTAGTGAAATTGTAATAGCGCTAGCGTAAATACGAGTTTTTACGCTAGCGTCCAAGACGTATAGGTACCTTTACGTTTTCATCTCTAACCGGTGTGAACCTGGCAGCCAAATCCTAGCAGCTAAAACACCGAAGATAGCCGAAGGGGCATAGTCGTGCGGGCACTCGTGCGCGAGTAATATAAGTGATAGAGACATTACCCAATTGAGTATTTCTTGAAACTTGTGTGTTATTATTGTATATTAAGGAACACTCCATGAATAATTAATATTAATAATTGTTCCGTAACTAATAATAGAAGTAGATACTGTTTAATATTTATGGCTGAAATAAACTTGGTGGTGGGTATCAACTTTACCAATAGAAAAAAATATGTAAACTAGATATATTTATACCAAAATTTTATTAGATGGCGTCGAAGAGAGTGAAAACTGAGCAAATATAATTTTCAAATAAGTTTTCAAATAATAAATCAATATAATAAATCAAATAATAAATCAAGTCCCAAGAAATACTCAAATGGGTTATTAGTACCGATATTCGTTATACGACTGTTACCCGTCTATATCACTTAAAGCGCACGGGTGCCCGCACGCCAATGCCCCTTCGGCTATCTTCGGTGTTTTAGCTGCTAGGATTTGGCTGCCACGTTCACACCGGTTCATCCCTATGTATTACTTTAGGAGCCGACGGTAGTATATATTTTATTTATGGCTATATTGCGATTGCCTAAGATACATTAGCCTTAAAATATTTAAATGCCGTATCACCTACATCAAACGTTAATTTGTAGGTAATTTTTATGATTGATGCTTTATTATATTTCTAGGACGAAGAGAAAATATATACTTACGCTGTTGCTGTAGTGGAATATCTACCAATACATAATAATTCCATATCTGCAAGGGACAATGTAAATATGAATTCTATTGCATACATTAACATGCTAAGCAACATTTCAAAGGTAAGTTATTATTCATAAATTATTGTGCATAAGGTAGGTGCCTCCAAGAGTTGAATCACAATAGAAATAGATACAGTGGCGAGCAGTTGCAAGAAAACGATTTTATTTACTTCATGTAATTGTGGATTTAAATATTTGAAGTAATGCGTAGATAAATGCCTTTGCATTTATTAATTTGATACGTCAGAAGTGACTGTGTTAAATTTGTATCCATTTCATAATTTTAAATCGTGGTGAAGCTTATAGATGCGGAAAAGACACGCATCGTAAATTATTTTAATGCTGGGTGGTCTTTAAGTGCTATTGCCAACCTTTTGGTTGCAAGGTGAGGAGTTGGAAAATGGTTGCCAGGTGATGATTTAGTATAACATCATGTGGGAGGAAGGAATGGTAAATTGGTTAAGAAGGAACCCCTTTGATAGGGCTGCAACATCTTGTCATAGTACGCAGTTTCCTGCTTCCTTGTGAACAGCTAGACGCCGAATTAAACAGAGTGATAAAAGTAATTATGCATCTGCTAAAAGCCTTGGTTATACGACCGCAATAAAGAAACAAATCCGCTCTTTGCCAACAATAATTTTGACACACATGAAGATTTCTGGTCTAATGTCATTTTCTCCGAGGAAAAAATGTTCGTCATGCCACGATGGGTTACTTCGTGTGTATTCGTTTCTGTAGGGGCATGGCGCGACGTCCACTGCGCCATCTCGCGGTTCTGCGGGGTAGGTAGTCAGTTGGTAATTTAAAATTTCTCCCGTTTGACATGCAGTGCACAAGAGTAATATTTTAATTTTTGTAAATAAAAATAAGTTATACGAACAACAATGGTAATTGAAGTAACTTATGGTTTTCTACCCGCCAACACAAACATTTTTCGTCGAAAAAGCTTGAGTAAAGGGAACAAATGGCTCGAAAGTTTCTACGTTAGTGGCGTAAAATAAATTATTCATGGGCAAAGTAAGAAATTAATTGGAACAGTTCTGAGAGACACACCAGGAGATCATTCCATCAGAAAAAATTAAAATGTATTCACTCCGAATACCCAAGTTCAGGTATTCCTAAAGTATAATAACACTGGCACTAATATTACGATAAACGTACGTAAAGGATTTCTAATATATTCGTAAACGTTGCAATTTAACAATAATTTATATATATATATATATATATATATATATATATATATATATATATATATATATATATATATATATATATATATATATATATATATATATATATATATATATATATATATATATATATATATATATATATATATATATATATATATATATTATAGTAATTATTATCTGTTAAAAAAACAAATTAAATTGGAAAAAAAACATATTTCGAATTGATTTATGTAACGAATTTTTTGTACAAATATTCATTATTTTATGCAGTTCCAGCCTGACCATACAATTTTGGATACAACTTGCAATTATAAGGCACGAAAGGTTTTTGCAAAATGCTGCAGCGATTTGCATTTTTGTAAATGTGGATAACACTTGTTCAAAGACAGATCAACCAATGATTTGGAATCGGCGCACTTGAGGGGCCGAAAAATATCATAAAGGATGCCGAATATAAACACTATCTCTCTCCGCTAATTGAATAAGACTTTCTACAAATCGAAATTATTAAGAAAGAAATCAATCATTTAATGAAAGGGAAGAACGAGAACAAGAGGAAAAAATGGCTGAAACAAGGACTCAAACTTTAAATCGTACAGTGCTTATGAATGTTCGTTTACCGAGGACCTTATTTGCGAATTTACAAAAATGTCTTCTCCAAAAGAATCACATTCAATTCCATTGAACAGTTAAATATTTCTACGTGGTAGGTACCAAGAACGAAGAAAGAGGATCACTTGCAGCGAAAAAGCGCACCGAATTAAAACCGAATTACTAATTTGAATCCCACGTATTTGAACACCACGTGCTATGCAGTATGGAATCGACTATGGAAGGTGCTGCAAGATTATTATTTGAGGAAAAATATGGACACCAAGTTCATGAAATTGGGCAATTGGTCTCTTTGAAAAATTGTCTCTCGGCGAACAGATATAGGTAATCCATCTTTTTGCTTTCCGCCTCATATGCACGATTTGGAAAACAGTAAAATGTCAATTCCGGTCTCTTATTCTCACGACTTTTGCATCCCAGTACACAACAAGCACGTCCGTCCAAGTTTCCTACTCTATATTTACTCATAATTTACAGTATGTTTCCCAACATTTTTCTAATTTTTCTAAGCAGTTTATCGAAAAAATCAACACGGGATTGTTTGTTTACCAACTCACTAGTACCGCGTAACTGCCACTACGGGGCGCCACTACAGTCACTACAGAAGCCAAGACCAAGAAATTCGCGGTACGAAGAACGATATACAATGCCAGTTAATAGTAGCGGTCGCTTTTCTGTTAACATGTGGGCTTGTATAAGCGCAGCCAGTCCAGGAGTCTGCTGCTATTAGTCAAGTCAAGTCAAGTTTTCAAAAAGGTGAAATTTTAGAAGCATTTCATATTACTTTTTGCCAATAGATCTTCTCCCCCTATTTCGACCCCGCTGAATCCGAATCTGCTGGTGGCCAACCAAAATCCCGCCTAGAAGTGAGATATTCCAGATTGTTCGTCCCCATTTTTTACGTAAAAACTAAAGTGACGCGTCTCTATACATGTTTTTGAGAATGAGGATTCCAAAAATTACCTCTAAAACAACGTAGATGTTTTTGTAGATGTTTCAGTATTGTCGGTTACTACTATATAACTGTTGTATTCTGTACTGCTCATCTTGTATATTCCTGTTATCTTCAACTGGTAGCCTTGTTCCAATTCGGTTTTAATATATTGAGTACTTGAGTCCTCGCAGGACGAATGCGTGGGTCTTACTTCTTTTGGGGGTGAATGTATGATATGTTAGATTGCCTTGCTTAAAAGTTTCCATGGATATGTGCCAGTCTTCTAAAGTTTCAGTATATAAAAGTCGTATTGATTGCTTGTTTCCAGTGGAATTTGCATTTCAGGTTGATTTTTAAGTATTCGGTCATCCGCTTGTGGTTCTCGAAGGCCCCATGAACAATGATTGGGAGCGGTTTGACTTCTTTTGGCTCGATTTCTCCTTCCTCGGGCTCCATATCTTTGCTAGTTTGGCTGGTGGGGGTCTCAGGTATTTGGTTATCGTTGGTTTTGGCTGTCGTGTTCAGGCTTTGGAACTTGTTTTGCGTTTTTATTTCCGCAGCCTAAAGGAGTTTTCACTCGAGCCCACTTTACCCGAAGGAGCGTTTCGTAGCCGAGCGTGACGCGTGATGGCCCAGTCTCATTCAATACCCACAAAAATAAAAATGCAGAGCGCGCCTTTAGTCATTTATAGTGACAAATGACAACTTCTGGACACGTCTTACAAATGCGTCTAGTGTCATGAATCGTGGAGTAACTTAATCGCCGTCAACGGCCATTTACAGCCCCTGGCTGCATTTACATCATCTAGGATAAACTTGCATTAAAAAAATAGTGTTAAAATGTTTTTTCCCTTATACAATTTGACGACGAAAGCCTCTACGTTCTTGAGAACGTTCTCACCAACTGGCCAGCATCTAAGTCCGTTCAAAAGCTGGCAGTTTTCATCACAGAAAACCTTCCAAGCAAAAATTACATAAGTTTCCAATCAAAAATGTAAGTTACATGTAAAATTACCGGTGTAAGGTAACTTTTATAAATTATATGTAATGTATAGATTATGCATATATTATACATCACTAAAATAAAGGGAATAAAAAACGAGGCTTTTACCGATTTTTTTTTCAAATATTTATTTTATATGTAGGAACGTCATATTTGGCCAAATATAAGTTTTAAGTGTGGTAAACCATCACACCAAAATTAATCAATATCGGTCCTATAGCTTTTGCACAATATTGTTACAATTCAGTTTTGGTAAAAAATGAAATTTTTGCAAATTAAACAGGGTACAAACTAGAGCCTCTAGATCTAGATACTTGAAGAAATTTGTTCACATTTATAAGAGCACTCAAACTTTAAAATGCATTTTGATAAATTGCAATCTGTTAATTAGGAGAGCCATGGTGATTTTTTACATCGAAAAATAATTGGTAACTTTTGCGATTTTTGTTTAATAAAAATTTAAGCCCATGTTTTTGAACTGACGCATAGTGAAATTATCATTTCGAATAATATTTCAAAAAGCCATTAAAGCAAAACTTCGCGAATTATATGGGGAATTCAAAAATACACTTAAAAAAACATTGAGTAAGTTTTCTACTCAAAATTCGAACGAAACTAAATTAAAACCGCATTCTATTAAATATTTTGTTGTATTTTCTGGATAGTAATTAGTAATAGTTTTATAGACATAAGTACCATGAGGTTCACGTTGTGTTTGACAGATATATGTCTCCATCTATAAAAGCTAGAATAAGGAAGAAAAACGCAAGGGTTTTGATGTCTAGCGCAGGGACATCACTAATTTCTATGTACCGTTGCCAAAGAACAAGAGTAGCTTTTTATTCCTTTCAGAGACCCAAACTAAGTTAGTTTTGGTCTCTGAAAGGAATCAGGTGCAGGTTTTTGTCCCATAAAATCCTAGAGCTCCACTATGGTTATTTTGAAGTGGTACTCTCAGGAGGCTTCGCAGAGTAGTCACATGCTTAGTCTGCATGCTTAGTCTACCGACCAACTTGCAATGTCGATTCCCTAAGAGCATCACACGAGGAAGCTGATATTCGTATAATTCTTCATTCCGTTGACAGTACAGCTGACGTTGTAATGACTAGGGACTAGAGACTCATGTAGTGCTTCTTTGAAAATTTTGCCAAAATTAAATCCTCGCATCTGTGGGTTATGGCACTGCGCGGGACATCAAATACATTCCAGTGCAAGACATTTGCAAGAAGCTTTCACCTGAGCAAGTCACATCTGCTGGCTTGCCATGCAATTTTACCTTGCAACAGGAGAATTGCCCAATTCACAACTGCAGATTAGTGCGGGGCTGGTTCTTGGACAACAATTATCAAGGTTTGCCTTGGCCATCCAGAAGTCCCGATCTCTAACTGGTATTGAAAATGGAATCTACAGGAATTTAACTGGGGTCTACTCTACAGTTTCGTAGACGTAGACCACATGAAAGATTTTTGGAATACAAATTTAATTTGGTCCCACACTGCAGCGGTCCAAACATAATACCAAGTGAATGGTGAGGGGGATTTTCAACAAGCGCTTGGGCCTGAACGGTTTGTTGGAGAAGAAACCTTAATAGTAAAATATGTAGGAAAGTTTATGTAACATAATTTTAAATAGGGAGGTTATTTACGAAAAGTTAATAGTTTCCTAGTCATAAACCAAAAACTGTCAAAAAAATGAGATTTTTAACCTTTTTTTTCAATGTTGCGTCACCAAATTTTGTTCGCAAACTTGAGATTCCATATAAAATGGAATAATTCTATATTACCCCCAAAACTGTCCTGATAAAAACACATTTTGTCTGGTTTAATTACTAAATGTCTATTTTATGGTTATGGTCAAAAGCGTGTTAGGCAATTCTTTTGTTCCTCAATATCTAAGATAGGCCATATGCCCCTTCAACTCAGTTTCAATTGAGCATCTCATTTGGCCAATATACTTCAGAAGAACATGTCTGATTGTGGAATATATTTCCCTATAAAAAAGAGAGCCAAGTTTCGAACCTTGATGCCCCTTCTATGTGAATATTTATGTCAGATTACATGCATATTTTACCTTACACGGGGATAAATCAATCCAAATATCGTAACTTGTATGGGTATAATAAGTATTGGCCACTATGTAAACAAAAAATATTTTGTAGGAATTGGATCTCGTACTGTTCCCAGAAGCTACTTTAGGGGGTGGCATAGCAGAGGGCACCGTGGTACCAGTACCGTACACTGAAATAATCTGCAACTCTAGTGACGCACAGTATCAGGAATATCTAAAAACTTTCTCATGTGCTGCTATAAACTACAATACTACAATAGTGGTTAATATAATAGAGAAGGAAAATTGTACAGGAAACAATGCAACTGGATTTTGTCCCAGCTCGGGAATTATTTATTATAATTCTAATGTAGCTTTCAATGAAAGCGGAGGAGTGATAGGAAGGTATAGTAATATTTATATCAATAATAGCTATTTATGTAACCAGTTGTGAAAAGTACTATTTTGTATAATCAGCAGATTTCTGTGGAATGAGAGCTAGCGAGTTCCGCAAAAGGATGCGAGTTACACAAAATAGTGGTTTCCAACGTGTTTCATACAAGTTTTTTTAAATTTTCACCAATTTTATATTTTATGAGAAGAAAACTCTACCGAATTTTATACGTTTAAAAACAATCCAGTGGTTATAACGGTGTAGGTAACAGCTCGTCAGTTTCATAGCTTGTCAGGTCTAAATAACATTTTCATTCTACCCTTACGAAAGTATACTTTTCCGTTTTAGATAGGCATAGCGAAAGCGAAAGTAAAACATGCTAGGTTATCGGTTGCTAAGTATGAAAAACTTTCATGCCCTGGACGACGAAAAAAAGAAAAACGTCAAATTAGTAATGCAAATGTTGATTTAGAGTGGAAAATAAATGTAAAATTACAATTGTTGTATGTTCCTGAAAGATTTAACGGCAAATGTTGATTGAAATCGTGTTCGAAAGCAACGTCACTGGAAATGTTGACTTGTACATTGTTGACCTGGAAATGTTGACTTTTCCGACATTGGTCGTTATTTATAAAAAAAAATTATAAAAAAGACCAGGTTCAGTCGTCAGACGTCGGTATGCGGGTGGAATGGTATTCAGCTATGCATAGGCGCGCCAATATTCTTGGCTAAAGTTGTGACCTCGATAGAAGGGGGTCGAGCGGTACCATTGCTCTTTACCCTTGTAGTGCCATAACGGCCACACGTGCTCTCAATATTTAAAATATTTTGCTTTAAAAGCAAACGATTGCATGTATATTAAACACTATGCAATAAAATGCCTTTATGATATATATAAACACTGACCTAGATAACGTTATAAAATACGGTAACTGGGTCACCCACAGAACAATCCTGCGACGTTCTGTTATCATTACATTACCGATCACTGATGCTTTAGAAAAGCATCGACCATGCGTTATCCAATATCTGTTAACTGTACTTCCGATATGTTGTGAGAAGAAGTGTCCAATAAATCTTGTTGATTGTTACCTGGCGAGTTTCATTCGAATGCCATTAGGGCATTACATGGCAACCCCGACTATCCAGCATCACACCATAATATCTATGTAGGCCGAGTCCGCCTCGTAAGGGGTAGGCTCCGCATTTCACGTGACCGTCCCCACAAATGCGATCAGTGTCACGTGAAGTTAGGGTAGCCTCCCCCGGTCCAGGCTGATGGGCCCCACCGGCAGGGCTTTGCTTCTGGCGCTCTTGACTTTCTTTGCCGGTGTGTGTTATCCCCGGGGGTATCGCGTCAGGTGTTTTGAAGATGAAGATGATTCGAAAGCGTTTTGTGCTTTTGCTTTAAAAAAAGTAAACCCTTGGTATCATCCGTAGCAGAAACGCTTGAAAAATGTAAAAGGAAACAATTATGCCAGAATTATGTGAACGTGCCATCAGAATTATCTGCGAATTGCATGTATCTTTCGGAATGCTATCAAGTATTCACAGTTTTGCCAAAAAAGTATATAACTGTTCAAGTTGCAGAAACGGTATCATGTATGGCGTACGTTGCTCAATGATGTTGTTTAATTTTTATTCTGTAAAATTTGAATAATTAATTAATTTGATTCCTGGTTTCTGTTTTCAGTTTCGAGTTTAGATCACAGTTGTATTATGCAGATACAAGATACAATACCGGGTAGAGTAGGTATGTGGATTTAGTTTTTCGTTCGATTTTTCGGATTTCGGTTCGAATATCAATATTAAATTTGGCCCGCGAAGCATTAACGGAGCCGCAGGCGAAAATTTTTTAAACTTTCAAGTTTGATATGAGTAGTAGTGTGTTTGAAAAAAAAGAACAGCTCGTAGATATATCAGAACGTTCCAAAAATAAACAGTTCAGCAAGAACCAAAGGGAAGTTCAGAGTTCAGAAAAAAATCACTTCGGAACAACTACATTAATACTTTCAATTAAATAATACTACTACTACTAATTAAATAATACTAATTTTACTGTTTTTCGACAGAGTACTAAAAACAGTAGATTCATCCAAAAATTCTTTGAATTCATTATCATATTTGGAAAGTAGGCTTGCAAGCTGGGGAAAATTACCTTGATTGATAGAATCCTATGTTGCATTACCTCTAAATGATTGTTCTTGACTTGCTAAATAAATTACCATGTCAAATAAACCTTTCACGATTTCCCTATTTTCTTCTACAGTTTTATTGTTTCAGAATATTTTTCCGAAAAGCGGAACTAACAAAAGTCTGAATGTTTTGTTTTCCCAGTAGTTTAAATTTTATGTCGAATATGTGTGTTCCTCAGATCGCGCATGTTTTTTTTGAAGATTCATTAATATGTTTTAAATCAAAATGTCCTGTCGAATTCCATGGAGTTCGAGTACATCCGTTAAACAACAAACAATGCCAGCAAAATAATTTATTTCTGATTTCGCTGCCTGTTAGCCATTCATATTTACTGTACCAATTGATATTAAAAGCTCTATTATTCTTTCCTTGATGGCCCTTGTTTAATATTAAATATTTCATTACAGGGGTCGGTCGGTTTTAATTTATGAATAAATCGTCGTTTTACTTTAAAAACCTCGTAAGTCCGATTTTTTTGAATAATGAGCTTTTAATGTATTTCAGCTAAAAATATCTTATGTAGTTACCCTCTAAGAGCTTGTAAGTCGTGCGAAACTGTAGCGCCACCTATTCTAAATTTGTAAAACTTGTAAGTCTGACCATCATGAATTCTTTACTTTAAAATCCTTGTAAGTCAGTATTCTGTGTAAAGACGCGTCCGTGCATTCCAAATAATTAAACATTTTCTCAGTGCTTTTGTGTTGTAAATAATCCAAACATAAGCAATACATTATGGAAAGTTCAGTGGATGAGGTAAGTCATGTTTTTACATCTAGATATTCTATTATAATATACATATTATGATATAAAACTTTGAAAAACCATTGTTTAATGGCAGTGTATAGGTTATGGTGCTAGTTTAAGATATACGAGGTTTAAAATAAATTCATTATAGAATGTTATTTTCCAGATGCGGTACATAAGAGGTTTAATACCAGTATAATGTGGGAACATTATACTGGCATTAATTCATGATTCAAAAATTTTTCTTTTTTAAATGGCTTTAAGGAGCGATTCCACAGTTAGTCTTTAATTTGCTCTCAAGTAAAATATTATTATTGTATGATTTTTCAAATTGTTAAAGTATTACTGAAAAAGTAATAAAGAGGATTATTTGTGTGACTACTTATAATCGTGTAATAAAATATGCCTTGTGTTTTTTTCGCTTAATTTTCCAAAATGAGTATATATTGAAATGACTAGTCTTTTCATTTTTGTAAAAAATATTCAAATTTATTCAGAAGATTTACATTTGCAGGAAAAAATTTATGGTTTCTCAAAAATGTTGTAAGAAAACATCTCTGTGTGATTGTACATTATTAAGTACAATAAATCATATTTCCCTAAATTTGAACATATTATTCTGAGAGAAAGCAGGCAGTTTATTTTTGTAAAGTTGTAAGTTTTTTAAAGTGTAATTTTTACTCTTATTTCCAGATTACGACGCCAAGCAGCGTAAGCTCACGAAGTAAACTTATTTTCTCACTAAGTCGTAATACTGAAATACAAACAAATTATTGTCCTGTCTTGCCTGATCCATTCCAAAAACCTAAAGGAGATCATTGTGAAATATCTGCTGAAAGCGAGATTGAAAGTTTACAAGCTATTCATCAGAATTCTACAGACCCTGAACACCTTCAAGTAACATCTCTTGATAATAAGTCTACAGAAAGTTTACGTACGCGAGATTCCTCTACCGGTTCTGTTGAGGTCTATCAGGTGGCCACAGATGGTATGCTTATAAGCTCAACTAGTTCTTGCCCCGATTATGAACATAATTTAGAAAGTGAGGTAGAAGTGGCAGTGACTTCTACAGAAAATATTGAAAAGGAGATGCAATCGAGTGAAGTGGAGGACAATAGTGCGAATTATGGAATGGGTGAAACAAAAACAGTAGAAAAGAAAACCAGAAAACGAAAGTCTGATATTAGCAGTTGAAAATTGACAGACAACAAAGAAAAAAGGATGAAAGGGGAAGAATATAAAGGACTTAAAAAAATTCAATGGAAAATGGACTTATTGTGAGCCAAGAAGAGCAAGACAAATAAAACCAGTTTGCAATTGCAAACTTAGTAAAACCGACAGTAAGATTAAATGTAATATGTTTACGGAAGAGGAACGGTTAAACATTTTCACTCGTTTTTGGAAAAACCTTAACTGGGACCAAAGAAAAACGTATGTTAGCAGTCTGATCGATACTTCTGTCCCAAAGGATACAAAAAATTTGAAAAATGCGGTATCTCGCCGTGATATCTCCTTATTCTACCATCTTAAGAAACATGGCATTAGAGTAAGAGTTTGTAAAAAGATGTTTATTAACACTCTCGATATTGGTGAATGGTCTACGCATAGTTGGGTGTTATTAAACAAGTCAGAGGAAAACTCTGCCAATACCGAGAACAGTAGTGGTGCTGTTGCAGTTCAGCCTGTGGTCCAAAATAAAAAATATAGATTAAGTGCAAGAAAAATTGATTTAAAATGCTTTTTTGACTCTCTGCCGAAACTTGAATCTCACTACTGTCGGGCGTCTACCCAAAGACTTTATCTTGAACTGCTTTGGCAGTCAAAGCTCTGTCTATACGGTGAGTACATGAAGTTTTGCGAGAAAAACAAAATAAGTAATCCACTAAGCACTAAAGTATTTTATGAACAATTTGATGAGAACAAATTGAGTTTATTTAGACCTAGAAAGGATCAGTGTGACCTCTGTGTGTCACATAGATCTGGAAACATTGCAGATAATGAACATTTAACACATATTGAAAAGAAGAACAGAGCTCGACAGGAGAAAGAATACGATAAAGAAAATGCCAGACATGTTTTTACTGTAGATATGCAATCCGTTCTTTTGTGTCCCATGTTAAAAGCATCATCAATTTATTACAAGAAAAAACTGGTTGTCCACAACTACACGATCTACAATTTAAAAACGAATGATGGTTTTTGTTTTTTGTGGCATGAGGGCGAAGGAAGTGTTAGTTCCAATGAATTTGCATCGATTATTTATAATTTTATTGAGAAAGAGTCGGGTGTAAAAGGCGGTGAGGAAATAATTTTCTTTAGTGATGGTTGTGGATACCAGAACAGAAATGTAACTCTCAGCAACGCGTTACTTCATTTATCCAAAAAAATGAAAATAACTATAATTCAAAAGTACTTAGTTCCTGGTCACACTCAGATGGAGTGCGACAGTATGCACTCCACTATTGAGCGACGCCTCCGAAACCAGGAAATTTATACTCCTGTAGGATACATATCTGCTTGTAAAACGGCGAGGAGAAATCCAAAACCCTATTCGGTGGAGTATCTACGCCACACCTATTTTAAGGACTACAGCAAACTTTCATTTTTCACATCGATTCGTCCAGGGATTCGGACTGGAGATCCAACAGTAAACAACATCTGTGCAATCAAATACACGGATGAAGGATTGTTATTTTTTAAAATCAATTTTAATGATGACTGGTTACAACTGACAAAGAGGAACAACAAAAAAGTTCTCGGATCCGAGGAAATACCACATTTGTATGATGCCCCTTTAGCGATAAAAAAATCAAAATACGAACATCTTCAAGATTTGAAAAAAGAAATTCCATGTGATTATCATATTTTTTATGATACACTTAAATATCAATAGTGATATATAAAAACATATTGTATTTAGGTGTTTTTTTTTCAGAATGTTATGTTATACAGAATGTTACGTTATGTTACAGGTAGTTGTTTAAGATGCTCATCTTAAACCTTGTAAGTCTTTAAGTAAGTAAAATGTGTTTTGTAAAAACCTCGTAAATCTTTTTTTCTCCCAAAAAAATTATAAAATTTTACCAAAAATAATGTAAATATTATCTAGTGTATCTAGAATTTATATCATCAAAAGTAAATGGTGCATTACTTATTTGCATACATTTTATGGACGTTTTATTGTCCCCTCAAAAATGTGCCCTGAGAGACATACAAGCTTTTTAAAGTAAAACGACGAAATGCTTTATCAGCAAAATAAAATCTAAACTGCAAATTACAACGCAAAAAATTACAAAATACGAATATTACTAGTAGGATAAGAAATATTTAAATATGTAAGCTAAGTAGGTACCTAATCAAATCACGTCAATCACGAACGACAAGACGAAAAGCCGAGATATCGGACGAAAAACTAAATCCACATACCTACTCTACCCGGTATTGTATCTTGTATCTGCATAATACAAATGTGATCTAAACTCTAAACTGAAAACAGAAAACAGTGAAATCTGAATCCTTAATCATATGACTTTG
>CAXKVY010003364.1:0-31414 GCA_964058915.1 Tetropium fuscum | reverse complement strand
ATTATATTTCATAATAACAAAAATTGTAGTTAAAGGCATGAAGATGAAAAGGGGAAAAATAGTTAGCTACACACATTTCACAGACGTCGATGTTTGATTCTCATTGGGCCACTCGGCTCGCAGGTTGTAATTTCCGGTCTGTAATTTCCAATACGGAGTTAATATGACAATATTTTCAATATTGTGGGTGCTTTACGAGATATAACCGCCCCCCCCCCACTTAAAGATAACTCCGCCGGGGGGGAAACTTAGGATACTCATACTGGGCAACAAATGAAGGCAAAATAATAAAACCTTTTTTAGGTAGCAATTATTTTCGATTCGTCAAATTTTTTGGTTTTCACAACTGGCCTAATATAGGCCAGAGTATCCTATAGAATATTTCACATTTTATAATTTTTCGGTATTTTGGCGTTACTTCTGTATAAGTGCGAATTGTATAGTTAGCGTGTTAGATTCTAATGTTTTATTATTACAATCCTGAAATATAATGCTATATCTTATATCCGTGCTATGGAAATTATGAGACTTATTCGTCGCCATTAACGAAGATGATACTATTTCAGTTGTCATGTTCAAAGGGTATTGTGTTTAATATTTCTGAAATGAACAAAGCATATATCAGATAACAGTGGTACTAGCAAACGTCTGCGTATACAATTAAATTTATGTCGCTAAGATATATATGTTTAAACTCTTTGCTTTTGATATCAAAAGAGATTGCAAATGAGGGACAATGAAAAAAATATGGTTGTTTGTTAATGTTCATTTTTATATGGAGGTCATTTGGATATGGTTATACATCTCTAGATTATGTATTAATATGGCCTCTGAGTAATTTCACAAAAGTTGGTCAAACCAAGTTTTCCGGAGACGATTAAAACTGCCAGACGATTAAAACCAGTTTTAGTTAAAATCAGTTTGAATCGTCTCCAGATGATGCTAACTTAATTGGCGAAAGGCGCGTCGAACGAAATATAAGAAAGTGTTCCCGGAAACTCAGTCGGCGCCGACGTCGTTGTCAGTGCTTGGACATTAATGGTTGACAAGTGGAATACATTTAGTAACAGTAGTATAATACGGGTTCAAAATGCCATGTTACCGAGTGTAAGTCACTAATAAACCCCGCGCTTATTACATTAGAAAAAGTACGGTTGTATAGCGTGGTTTATTTACATTTTCTCGGAAGTAAAAATAAATAGACCAATCGTATATTTTGCTTTAAGTGTACTAGCATCGTGCCCGTGCCAATAATGCAGAATAATTTACATTTTGTTAGGGCCATGGGTAATGTCCTATGAATCGTGATAAGCGTTTCACTTGTAACACGCCACGAGGTAGAGACGGTCCCTGTCTATTTAACCAGGGACGTATCGCAAGTAAACTTATGCAATTTTCGGTCTGTAGGACAGGCCTCTTCAGTTTTGTTGTTCATATAAAATACTCAAAATAATTATAGGTACCTTTATAAGGTTTGTTGTTTACAATATGAAATTTTGCTGATTGTGAAAACAAGTCAAACACCGTTATAAATTACATGAATACTTACATGTATTTTACATTCAATAATACACATATATGGGGCATACACATATTATAAAATTCAAGGTTAACAAAAAAGCCAACAAAATATTTATGTTGGCATAGAATACGAAAGTTAGTTCTTTAGTATATGATGTTGGCAACGGTTGACAACTAAAAATTAACTATTTCAACTTTTTTAAGCCCACTTTTGAAAAACTGTTTGTATAAGCCTTGATATTTAAAACATACATATAACATAAAAACATACAAACATACATACATATAAAAATATCATACATTTGAACAAAGAATATATATGTAAATATTTAAATATACGACAACTAGTTAGCCGTAAATGCTTTTCAGTTTTTTATTTGTACAAAATAATATATCAACCCTCCTCAATGTTGTAATAATTAGAATCGTCTGGTATAAAGGAGATGCTTTAAGAATATCGGTATTAACTGTAGGGAAATTAAAAATATTGACAGATATGAATATGTCTTAAAATACTCAGCAATCTAAAATATAGTTAACGATTTTATTAAAAAAAATATAATCAAGTACGTAGATCTCCGCGTTGATATTTCTGTAAGATCAAACCGTAATAATAATAAATAATTAGCAATTATGAACAAACTTCTACGGGGATATACGCCATATAAAACACACGCTTCCTATTTCAAAAGCCTTCGAATTATTTTCAAGGTTTCAATATGAGTGACATAGACTGGATTCCAGACAATCAAAGCATATTCTAAATTCGGTCTTACAAAGGATATATACACTACTCAAAACCAAAAAGGAGCCACTGTTAAAAATGTGGATATTCTTTTACTGGATTAACTTTTTTAATATATCGCAATGTTCTCTAAAAATTTAGTACAATTTGTTCTAGTCTGCTTGTGATGCTTACAGAAGAAAAAGAAAATGCAGAAATGTGATATTAAGCTCTTTATTGTTTTAATGAAAACATTCTCAAAATAAGCCAAACTTTAAAATTAATAACGTGTATGACCTATAACTCGTAAAACTTTCAACTACATTTCGCATAACTCTGCCAGCTGCTCCCACTCTTCTTCCAGGAGAATTTCTTCAACGTATTCAAGGTTCCGGGTTGGCTGACGATCCTTCAATCCTAAGTGTGTCACAAACGTGTTCGATTGCATTGAAGTCTGCACTGGAATCCATAACCTCAATATTGTTGGCATTAAGGTAATTTTGCACTATACTGGCGGGTGTGGGCGGGTATAGTCTTGTTGCAGAATGAATTCTGGACGTACGTTCTCGGAAAATGGTACCTACCACATGTAGTTCTAAAACATAGTCTATATAGGTATATATAGACGAGGTGGTAACTGCAATATGTTTTGAAAATGCGAGTTCAAGTTCAAAAGGTATTGCCAGATCTTTGAACCAGGAATTTATTTCATTAAATGCATCTTGCAATAAGGTAACTTTCTTCGATTGATTTTATTTCACACATTACTTTCAGATCGTCTACGTAAATCAGGTAATGTACATATCAGCCTGACACAATATCATTAATGAACATTATAAAATGAAGGGGTCCAAGTGTCGAACTCTGCGGTACTCCAGACATTTGTATATATTTTTCCGACCTAACACCGTGCGTGGCACTGAACAAACTGATATCTGATTTTCAAGTAAGACGAGAAAAGCTGTACAAAAGAATTAGATAGTCCGAATATATTCTATTTATAATATTCCATGTTCGAGTACATCGAAAGCCTTAGCAAAATCAGTATATATAACATTTACCTGGCTGTGTTATCGGATGTACACACAAGATTCGTCACTGTGGACATACCTTTCATAAAACCATGTTGTTCACATGATATCGAACCAGACACATGATTATATCCTAGAATCATCTAATTTCTTTATAGATTTGCATATAATAATAAATGTAAAGTATAATCGTGTATTACGTTTAAATTCGTTTGGTCCAATGCATACATGTAGAAATTCATGTAATCTATGATGGTATAAAGTGGATCTTTAATGCGCACTTTTATATTGAACTTTTGACTACATTTGATATTTTGGGATATTTTCAGTAATAAAAAGATAATAAGAAATTCATTCTGCAACTGATTTTGAGAATATTGTGAGGCATGATAACCTGAATGGCCCTTTAAGGTGAATAATTGAATAATAAAGGACTCTACCTACAGAAAAGAAAAGGGACTAGTTATTTCTCTTTCAGCAACGACTTAATGTTGTTGAGCAGTAAATATGAGTGGTGATAAATTATATGGAAATAAAGTTAATTGTTTGCATTTCTCAGGCCGATCCTGACCGTTCTGCATCCAACGTTTTATAAAAGCACAACGAACTGAAGCACGGAAAATGTGTGAGGTTTATCTGCTCTCCAACATTTGGAAAATCGACCAACGACCCTTTTGCTATCCTCTTTCTTTTTACTGACGGGGGACGGATTGTTACTTCAAATTTAAATTGTTCGTGAAATTCACTTGACTTCATATATACTCAGAGCTACTTTTATTTCAGCCAATATATTATTAAATTAGGGATGGGTGGCTACCACTTACTATGGCGAATTAATTCTGAAGCGTAAACGGCCCTAAATGAGTTGGGATCAAGGCAAACCCGAAATTCATTTCACTTAATAAAGTTATTATATTATCAAGTTGAAATTATTCCGGCCTCTTTGCATCCAAGGTGGGTAATTTCGGACAGGGGCATATATATAATTTTTAATTAGATTTTGACAGTATGCATTAGCTTACCGTATCTATAGATTTTCTAGATTATTATTCACAATTACATAACAGCGATTTAACAAAATTATCAATATTTCTAACGAAAATAAGTTACTTATTGAAATTTATGTACGTAAAATCAAATGAAATGTAATGTATGTTTTATATATGACTATTATTATACAAAACAATAATGGCCATACAGCAGTATTAAAGAGAGGGAACTATAATTATAATGATAAGTAAATAAAGACTATGATTATAATTATATTGATATTTATTAGATAATGTAATTGATTGTAAATAATATTAGCTTTTGATGATTAAAATTACGGGCATATTATTACTATTAATGCTCAACAACATCTTAGCATAATCTGCAACTTCTACGCTCTGACTGCGCATGCGATGTTAGACTGTTTGCTTAGATCAGAAAAATACAACAGGAAATGCAATTTCAACTGAATCTGTACAATGCAATTAATGGAAATTTATTAGCACTGATCAATTGGCAATATTTAATTCATATTGATATCGCATTATGCGTCTACAAAATGTTATAACACCCCATATGTACCGGGGAGTCATTCTGATATTGGATTTCTCCAAGATTTTCATAACATCTTGTGGATAACAGTAGCAGTAACAGCAAATCCCAATAAGACTCAAACTATAGCCTCATATGTTCTTAACATTCCCTTTTTTGATTCACCTTCTTATCTTGTTGATTAAAGGAGATACACAATTTTGTAGCACTGCATGTTTTATTCACCTTTTTATGCACATTGAAAAAAAGAAAACGCATAGCAGGCTTCGTTTTATGTTTTGATCGACCGTATTCCGAATCTTGTTGAGGTATCGCGAGACTCAAGAGCACGTGAGAAGACCAGGGCAGGGGAGAGGGGAGAAGACGAGCCACAAATGATGTCGAAGATCGATTTTTGTTGCTGCAAACGTTAAGGGAACGGTTTATTATGGCTCCAAGGCAACAAAATATGCTAGAAGAGACGCACAATGCTCGTATAAGTTGTGTTACTATACGAAAGCGGCTGCGTGGTTTTAATGTAAGACCCAGAAGACCTGCAACAGGCACTCAATTAAACGCAGGGCATCGCAGAGCCAGATTAACATTGCTCAAGAACACGTTAACTGGTTAGAGGCCGACAGGGCTAACGTTATGTTTAGTGACGAGTTCAGATTTTGCCTCTATAAGAGTGATCGACGGGCGCGTGTGTATAGACGGCCAAGTGAACGTTATGCACAATGTAACATTGTTCAAACAGTTATGTTTGGTGGAGGCTCTATTATGGTGTGGGGAGGCATCACTGCTCACTGCAGACGCTCGTGTGGAGTTGGTGGTGATACCAAGAGAAAATATCACGGCAGCCTCTGATATTGAAAACATTTTAGAACCTCATGTAATGACTTTTGCGTATTTTGTAGAGGACAATTTTATTTTCATGCATGATAATGCTAGACCGCATAGCGCCAGAATTGTACAAAAATAACTTGCCGAAGATAATATTCCCACAATGCGTTGGCCAGCCAGAAGCCCTGATCTTAATCCACTAGAACATATCTGGGACATTATGGGCAAACGGTTGAGAGATGTTCCTCGCCATACAATTAATCAACTAGAGCTTGGACAAAGTCTACAGCAAATTTGGGAAAATAACCAAGGTGAAATTAGAAACTCAATTTTCAGTATGAGGCGTCGTCAATTTGACGCAGTGATTCGTGCAACAGGCGGGAACACTGAATATTAGTTAAGTGTTGTGAACGTTAAGTGTTAAGTATGTTAAGTGTTGTTAACTTGTTGCGTTATCAATAAAAAGTTAAATAAAAACAAGCAGTGTTATAAAAATGTGTATCTCCTTTAATCAAAGAGATAATAAGGGGAATAAAAAAAGCGAATGTTAAGAACAAATGAGGCTACAATTTGAGTCTTATTGGGATTTGTTACTAATGCAACAGTTATTCGCAGGGAGTTATGGGAACTTGGAAAAATCCAATATCAGAAGAACACCCCGTATGTAAGAGAAACATGAACTTGTGAAAGATTCAATGAGGTAATATATATATATATATATATATATATATATATATATATATATATATATATATATATATATATATATATATATATATATATATATATATATATATATATATATCAGAATATCAGAAGAACACCCCGTATGTAAGAGAAACATGAACTTGTGAAAGATTCAATGAGGTAATATATATATATATATATATATATATATATATATATATATATATATATATATATATATATATATATATATATATATATATATATATATATATATATATATATATATATATATATATATATATATATATATATATATATATATATATAATGTGATAACAGCATAGTGACTTTGGTGCTAGAATTAATTTAGAAATATTTGCCCATCAGTAGGTATAGATGCAATGTAGAATAGAAAGTGTTTTAGGTAATAAATTTCACAGCACGTGGTGTATGTGAGTATAAAATCCCAAATTATAGCCGTGAATAGGGCTCAAGTAACCTAACAATAAATCAGCTGGTGCATTGTAAAGGTACAGCCTCTATAAATGCAGGCCTAAATCACGCTCTGACAACCAGATACTAGTGGGGATTTAAGTTTAAGAACGGCTGCCTATCTTCTCAAGTTAGTTGTTCGTAACTTGAAAAACCTAACGTCTACCAATTCCATTTCTGACGGGGAAAGAGGAATCTATTTTAATAATGGCGCAATTATTTTATTTAAAACTCCATCTTAAGTTGATCTACTGGAAATTTCCAATTGCACATTTTTCACGAGAAACGTATCTTACGTATACATTCTGAAACCCTATGCCTGATACTATCAGGCATCTGTGCATACTTATTTGTCGATCGATGATCCTAGATAAATATTTGGAGATTTATGAGTGTTTGTATACGGTATAGAATGAGATCTCAAATTTAGTGTGAACAGGTTTTAGTTTATGCGGAGTTGACTTTTATTTCTTTTTACTATCATTCATTAATAAATCTCCATTTATCGTTAGTATGTAGTATGTATGTAAGTATAGCTTATTATAATTATTATGACAGTTTGTTTTTTGTTAATTGTTTACTTATATTTTTTTAACTATTTTTCATCACTAGTGTTTGTGAAAAGCGTGAGTGTAATTCGTCTTAAGGATCTGAAGTACCCACGAATTTTCATCACCCAATGTACTAGTTATCTATATCGATACTAATAAATAAAATTCAACTGTACCTGTTTATAACAGCTTCTTACCAAATGCATATGAAAGTATATACCGTACGGTACTTATAACAAAAACCAATTTCTAAATTTTTTGGCTGTCTGTCTGTTTGCTTCGGCTAATCTCCGCAACGGCTAGACCGATTTTGACGGAACTTTCACTAGCAGATAACTGATGTTATAAGGAGTAACATAGTCTACTTTAATTTTAAAAACAGGATTAGGGTTCCGCGCAAAAAATAAAATCCACGAAATTGTGTTTCCTATCTCCGGCCTGACCGATTTTGACGGGACTTTCACTGGCAGGCAGCTGATGTTATCAGGAGTAACTTAGGCTACTTTTATTTTAGAAAAAGAATTAGTGTTCCGGGCAAAAATATTAAAATCTATGAAATTGTGAATTAAATTCGATAGTTCCAGAAAAATAGTTCCAGAAAAATTGTGGTAGCATTATCTTATATTCTTCAATGATTATTGTATCAACGAAGTGAGTCCTTGACATACGTAGTGTGGCTACTCTGCCAACTTCTATTAGGAGCCTCTTTACCGATATATAAATATTTTTGAATACCTTCTAAAGAGACTACTAAAACTTTGCATAGTGCTAGATCCTTCATAGACAGAGGTCACATGTTACCATTTACTCATTTATTGCCACGTTTACGTCCATAGACGTCTACTCGATATTAAATATCAGTGCCTATAAATTTCAAATCATCTGTTTAATCTGAGTTTGAATATGCCGCATATCAAAAGATATTATCTAATCGAAAATACACACTATGGAGACATTAATTGGGGAAGTTGAAATTCATATGAAAAATAGTTTCAAGGATATTTGAAAGTTTTAATTAACTCACAAGGGCATTCATTCTGGTCTGATTGGATTTGATGTGACAACCCAGGGCTATTCCTTTGTGAGAATGCATACTATTAAGGGATACATTTCTATTATTTAAGTGCGTCGTTATTCAATTAAATTATAAACTGCAGTCAGTGCCAAGTGCTCTATACTTGAACGTTTTAGTTTATACAATACAGTCCAATATTCAAGATCATTAATTCTCAGACGTAATGATTTTGTGTATAGGTAGGTATATATTTTTGAAAAATGGGTTGCAATAAATATGAAATGAATCATGGATTGATCAGAATTATCAGATAATAACATATTTGTTGTGGAAGCTATCTTATAGAAATAGAAAACTGGTTATATGAAACGAGAAATATTTTAGATAATTATGATGAATGAAACGTGAGTAATATTTATCAAATGTTAAACATACTTTGCTAAGTAGATAATTACTTAAAAAACATTACCATAACAAAAGGTTTAGCACATAACCTATGACATTGGTCATGTAGCGGAATATGAGCGGACTATGTATCATAGTTTTATGAATATACATGATTGGAGATATGACACCTTGTTGCATCAAATAGCCATATGACGTCACGTAATGATAAAGCATTAATTACCATTATTCAACCATGTCCTACAGACCGATGCTTTATTTAATTATTTCGATGACGATATCGAGTTCATTCTTTGGTCTTCCACTGACAACTCTGAGATACGCTGCCCGTGTAGTAACAGTTGCTGAAACAGCAGCTCGTGGACCCATTCGAAAGTACGAAAATAATACACAAAACATTTTTTAATTACTTTACAATCATAAAAATTAGAGGACTTAGAACTAAACCAAAAAATTGGGAGTGCCAATTTTTGTGGAACTGAGTATATTTATAATTTGATGAAATATGATGAAATTATGTTAAGATAAGGTAATACGCTACCGCGGGTATAGCGCTCGTCAAATGAGAGCGATCAGTTGATCGATATTATTCACGGTAGTTGTACGATGTACAAAATCGTGCCCTATCTTTCCTTTTCGTACAGTAGCTTCCAACAACGGATATAATAACAGTCACACTATAAAGGGCCTATTTGTGCTATGTCTTTAATTTTATTATTTTTTAACAATGAACTCTTGAACAGCGTACGTTGTAGATTAAGTATACATATATATATATATATATATATATATATATATATATATATATATATATATATATATATATATATATATATATATATATATATATATATATATATATATATATATATATATATATATATATATATATATATATATATATATATATATATATATATATATATATATATATATATATATATATATATATATATATATATATATATATATATATATATATATATATATATATATATATATATATATATATATATATATATATATATATATATATATATATATATATATATATATATATATATATATATATATATATATATATATATATATATATATATATATATATATATATATATATATATATCTATATGTATATGTATATGTATATGTATATGTATATGTATATGTATATGTATATGTATATGTATATGTATATGTATATGTATATGTATATGTATATGTATATGTATATGTATATGTATATGTATATATATACGTATATGTATATGTATATGTATATCTATATGTATATGTATATATATATACGTATATGTATATATACAATAATATACATCCTCTAAACTATATAAGGCAAGAAGGAAGATACACAAGAAAACAATAGAAGATAACACTAATACATTATCGATTCAGGGCTACGTAATATTGCGAAATTACTGAGATTATCAACAACAACAACAACAACAGACTAAGAATAAGCTAGTGACGTGATGTTTTTTTTAAGATTTAGGTAGTATGTTAGGAAATCGTTTGTGCGAATTTGAAGCAAAAATTGGAGATATCTGGTTACGGGTTAAAATTGTGCCGAATGCGCCAGGGATAATTAATATGTTATTACAGCATATTAATTATCCATGGCGCCCTCAACGACTTCTACAAAATTCATTAATAACTTCGTTACTAACTTTAGAGGTATAAGAAATATACGCTTTATAGAAAAATAAATTCGCTTATTTGGCCTTTATTTTTACACCAATCTCATAACTAATTCCAATGAAATTTTGTACACGTATTACATACACCGCAAGGATGAAAAAAATTAAAATACGTCAAATATGCAGGGTGATTCAAAATCAGTCGAAAAATTTGTAAATGGAACTCTTGTTTTTGGCCTAATTCAATAATAAATAGCACGAATTCCCCCGCCACGATTTTTTTGAGGTCATTCGATAGAAAAATTAAAATTGAGATAGAAATATTTTCCATTTATTTAGTTTTAAAAAAAATTAACTTATTAAATAAATAAAAAAAAATTGTTTTGACAAAAATTTATTTTGACATATAATTGACATAGGTAAAAATGACAGTTTTAATTAATTTTTACGGTTACTAGACTGTTCGATGAGTATCATAGGGAAGAGCAGTCAAAAAACCCTACGATGATTTATTTCATTATATTATTAATAATAATTAGAATTAACTCTTATAAATAATAAAACTGAAATATTAACAAAATGGAATACAAACAACATGGTCCGGTAGATATGCCAATTTCAACAAAAAAATTGCAGACAAAAAATGTTTTATTAAATAATAACTACCCTAATCAACAAAATTTTCAAAACCAAATTCACAAATACTGCAATTCTCAACCAACACTAATTAGAACAACTAATACTCATAAAACATATATTGCCTTACCATATATACCAAACATTTTAAATACATATGATATTCACACAGCACATAAAAATACGAACAACTTAAAATGACTAAACAACATTAAAGGACAAAAATCCATCTGAAAAAACTATATATATATATTATATATATATATATATATATATATATATATATATATATATATATATATATATATATATATATATATATATATATATATATATATATATATATATATATATATATATATATATATATATATATATATATATATATATATATATATATATATATATATATATATATATATATATATATATATATATATATATATATATATATATATATATATATATATATATGAAATTCCATGTAAACAATGTATTGAAGTCTACATTGGTCAAACAATGCAACTTCTAGAAGAACGTTTAAAAATTCACAAATATTTAACTAATATTACAGCTCTAAAAAAACATTCTAACGAAACAGGTCATAACTTTTTCTACGAAAATACTAAAGTTCGTAATAAAGAACAAAATTATAAAACACGTCTAATTATGGAATTAATTTATATTAAAACAAACTTTAATACATGTAATAACAAAAAAAATACAGAACATCTCTCTGTAATAACTATATTTTATATAATTTTTTTTGTCTAATACAAACAAACGTAGATTCTTAAATAAATCTTACAAATCTTTTTATTTTAGAATAAATATAACTTTTTTATGCGATAGTCTTAATTCAACGAACAATATGACTCATATTAATATATCATATTTATTAATTTATTAATAATAGCCCGACTAGTCCAAATGAACACAACGACTAGACACACAACGTTGTAGTGGGCAAGCGGTAAATGATGTAATGAGAACCGGATACGCAAGAATATAGTTTTAGCCCATTTGAAAAATCGCTGACTACATATTATATATTATAACCTATGTACAATTACGGTTCTAAAACCATTTTTACGTATATTGGTTTAAATTTGTTCGCAGCATATACATGCAAGTTTTCATAAATATTTTTTTCTCCATTGATGCATTAAAGAAAATAAATAAAGTGTTAAGAACTTTTCTTAATTAAAAAATTTAAAAAATCGATTTTTTCGATTATTTTCTTATATATATATATATATATATATATATATATATATATATATATATATATATATATATATATATATATATATATATATATATATATATATATATATATATATATATATATATATATATATATATATATATATATATATATATATATATATATATATATATATATATATATATATATATATATATATATATATATATATATATATATATATATATATATATATATATATATATATATATTCAGTTCATTAAGTATTACAGTTCATTACGCAGTGAGTATTGGGTTAGGTCATGTTCTGTCCAATGTAATTTAAATCAACAGAAATTTATTGGGTGAATAAAATCGCTCTAATGATGTATGAGATAATGTTATTTTTTGTATTTATATTTATTAAGGGGCATAAAATAGGTAGTAATAAAGCTTGTAATACGTATGAATAAATGTAGTGAATATTTTACTTGAGTTGAAATTAATTAGCATTTAGCTTTCAGCAGAGAGCTTAGGAGCAGACTAAAGCGAAACAGGACGAAACAGAATTCTTCGTAGAGGGCGACGTTATCCCCACTCCTTGTTTATATTTACGCCGCGGGCTATACACTACATGAGCCAAGCAGGAGTGAAAGAAATCGGCGGCAGATCGGACAGCCGCAGCATAACCGATGCACCTTAATATATATTTTTTCAGGCAATAATAATTATTATTATCAGTATTAGACGGTTTAGGGGCAGTCCGTCGCAATGCTTGATATTGACGTCACTAGAGGCGTCGTCTAGCGCCCAATACGCCGCTTTGGGAGTGGCAAGAGGTCATTTTAATCTTTTTATGCCATTCAAATCTAGGGGGTGGTTCATCCGAATCCTGCGCCAAACTAGGATTTATCAATTTATAGTTTCATATTACAGCTTTTTGTTTTAGTTCTGTCTAGAAATCCCAGGAGAATGGTTAGTGGAAATGTGTGCGTTCGGCGACTTAAAATAACACTGTCTGCTCTTTCACCGAAAGAAAAATATTAATTATCAATTACCCATCATTTCAGCCGTCTATCCTTTTCCTTCATCAATTTTATATAGCTTATATTTAAATACTACTGAATATGCGAGTGACATACAGATATATAAATCATCGGAGGTAGTTTTCTAAGTAGTTTGTCAATTTCAAACTTCATATAGCTCACCACGGGGGGTAATCGGTTTTCAGTTCCTACTATGAAATTCCATATTCATATATCCACGAGATGCCAATCAGTGTATGTAGGTATTAGATTTATTGATAATACCAAACCGTGTTGTACGCCGTGTTGTACGACATTTTACGATATGTCGAATCCTGACCCACAAGTAGCCGTGTTCTACCCTAATCCTAATCTGGATGTGCCAGACGTATACCTTCAACATATTCCATATGCATATCGATTATATGTATGTCGCTATAGCAGTGTTAACCCTTTCAGTGCGGGGCATTTTTCAGCTTAGTTGCTTCACACACGAGGGACTCTTAGGATGTTGAGAAGCGTAATCAATCGACAGAACGCATGGGTAGTTGTATCCCTTTCCGCGACAAACGTATGGCGAATGCCATGGTCTCATTTCAGCACCATATAACGGAAAATCCTTTGTAGTTCCTGTATTGAATATAATTATACTGTATTATTACAAAATATACAATGCTAGCAAGTAGCAAATCAGAGATCCTTCTTGATTACCTTGCGTAGCTGCTAAAATAAATTGGTTCGCTGTATCCTATCAGACCCCAACATATCTGGAACCCACATAGATCATAGTTAAATAACTCCAACCTTTGTCTACTTATAAAATCAATATAATAGTCGCAGTATCAAATTTTTTCCAAAGTACTACAGGGGAGAACTTTATTTTTCAGTCCCATTTACATATGGGGTTGAAAATTTGGATGATTGGAAAACTTCCCTGGCTACAATTGTATCCATAATTATTTCCATAGAAGTTATTTACGAAGATAATTTAGCGGAACGTAGAGAAATGGACCTAGCTTACACAATATAGGATTAATAGAGCCAATATATCGTTTTTAACTTGATAACACCATTTTATAAGCCATGAAAGTAGACAGTATAAATATATAAAAAAATTAACCTCATTATATGTGCAATTAATTTTTCATTATTCATTTAAAAAATAATATTACCCCGTAGTCGTTTGCCTGGGATTTTGATAAGCCCATTCTATTAGTCACAGCTGTAATTTGTAAAAAAAATTATTACAACCGGTACTATTTTGGACTTCATAAGTAATGCATTCTTAAAATAATATACTCAGGGAAACTACTTAATTTAATTTATTGTGTTGTCTAGGGGAGAAACGTAGCGCATTCTCTCTAAACTTCAGTAAACGAGCATCGTGTGTACAGTCTAGGTAAATGTGTTTTAAATAGGGGAGAGTAACCTAAGATGGGTCAGTTTCATTCAAAAGCAAAAAATTGAAAATCTATTAATATTTAAAAAACTTTATTATAACGAAATACTACTATATGCTAATTAACATCTTATTTTAATAATGAAACAAATAAACGAAATAACGAAAAGGTCTACTTCTGGTTTTTAAGAAAAAATGTGGCAATGTCCCATCTTGGGGAACCGGTCTCTCAAGAACGGTCTCTCAAGAAATGTCTTAAAAAGGGGCATTACATTTCACAAATACCACATGTAAAACACATGTCGTCCATCATTCCACAAGACTCGTTAACCCATTGAGAACATAAATTAAAATTGTACCAGTTTTCAATGCTTTATTTGTAATTCTCTCCACATATAATGCAATTGACATCATCTTTAGTCGTCGGGATCGAGCTGCGACGAAACCTTGTTTTTCGATCTCATAACAAGAGATGCATTGGTTGGTCATCTTCGAATTCGCTGCTCCCAACTGAAATCGGAGCTGATTGTTTCGACGTCGAAGGAGTTGCATGATCATGCAATGACCTCTTTTTGAATGGAGACGTTTACCCTGATTTACGTATTTGGTTTGAGCTATGGTCGGTGATACATTTTCTTATATTTCAGTCATATTTTCGGTTTTCTTTGGCACATCGGTGGTTTTAGAAGGTGCGAATTCCCAGTCTTGAAATATCTCTTTATTAAAGAGACAAATCCTAGTTGTTCGAATTCCATTTGTCGCAGTTTGTACACATGGCTCTTTTGCGAATGCTTCTACAACATCACCTGTTGTAGAAATGCCCCTTAATGATTTTTTAGCCACCTAGTAAGGTACAAATCGTAGTAAGACATAAACGATTGAAAATAACAAACGTCTGGCGGTTGAATTTTATATGCACAATGTGGCGGTAGGCATAATGAAATAACACCATTTTCGCGCTGCTTTTATAAAATCCAGAACTATAAGGAAGGCCTGTGCAATCACTATTATCAGTGGCTTGAATAACATCATCAGTAATATGCATTAAGGGAGTGGTGCAACTATGTCCGGGACGAAAATCATTGTAAAAAGGGTAAAATATCATTTGCTTATAGGTACGTGTGTAATTGACCATCCAGGATATTTTCAAGTAATTTAGACATACCGGGAAGTATATTTATTGGTCGCATATCTGATAATTTCTGGGGATCATTACATTTGTGTAGGGATAATAAGGGCATTTTCCGGTAAGTAGGAAATATTCCAGCATACTGTTTATTTAATGGTCTAGAAAATGAATGATGTAAGGACAACATAATTTCATTAAATTAATATTAATACCATCCATTCAAAGCGATAATTTTTTAATTTTTAAAAGGTGCTCGAATACGACCTCGGTACCAGACTAAAGCGAAACTCTGAATTTGATATTTTGTTTCCTTAGTAATTTTTAAAAAAAATATTTTGATTTGTAATTTGTGGTATGCTATTAATAAAAATATTGTTTTATAATATTCGAATCTTGGAACTGTGGAGCTAAGACCTGTCTTTTGCTGGAAGCAATATTAAGAGATTTTAGTTCTTTCCATAGCAATTTAGAATTTCTACTCTGAGAGATATTGTCAAAGTAATGCTTCTTTCCTAGTGCTGTTAAATATGTTACTCTGTTTCTTAATTGTTTGTTGCTAATACAATTCATTTCAAAATTTTGCTTTTTTGCCTATAACATTTTTTAGGTCAGAGATAGATATAGGCGTTGCTGTATAGAAAAGAAAGTAGATAAAATTTCCTTTAAAATGCTGGATGGAAAAATTTTTTGGATTAAAAGTTGACCAAAATATGACCACAAAGCATGAAATTTTTTTTTCGCTTATACATATTGATATTGTTTTCTTTCTCATTTTGTTGAAAAAATATTATTTTACTCAATAAAAACATTGTAAAATATATTAATAAGAATGTCATACATACCACCAGTCTATAATTTTTATTTAAATTAATCCCATTTTCACCCATTCTTCGCCCCCTGCGCGCCCCTACACCAATTAGCAGATATCTTACCGGGTAGTAGTATGTATGAATCCTATAGTGTGAGTTACCGTGCGTGTTAAAGTTTGGCCTTTACTCAAAAGTCTATTAGGGAATTAGAAAGATATTAGATAGATATTAAAGATAGGAATAAGGTTCAGAGATTACTTTTGAAAAACTACCCCAAAACCACCCCCAAAGGTAAATGTTTTAATTTTTTGCCAATTTTCTCAGAAACTATTACTTTTTGGAAAATTCCGTAATTTAAAGAGAGTAAAATTTTATATCGATTGATGTATAATATGTTTACTTTTAACAAAAAAATAAATCCTAAAACAACCTCAAAACTACATGCGCTCTATAATTCCTTCTTTATTCAAAATTTTCTATTTTGAACAGGTGAAACGGTGTCAGTCTAATACATAAATACTCTGTACCGTCTTGAATATGTGAGATAAAGAGGAGAAATGTGAGGTAAGAAAAAAAATAAACTTAAAATATAAAATATGTAAAAAAATAACAAAATATAAAACTTTACAATGCAAAAAACAAGATTAAACATAGCTATAGATATTTCCTACTTTAAAAAAAATCTGCTTTTAACAGATGAAACATTGTGACTCCATAAATAAATACCTACTCGTCTTATATTAATTAACAAGTTATATAAAATGAACATAAAATACAGATGTGCGTTCTGTATTTTATGTTCATTTTATATAACTTGTTAATTAATATAAGACGAGTAGGTATTTATTTAGGCATTTTTATAATAAAGTTTCTTTTTTAACATGAATTTCTTTTGTATTTCGCCTTAGCTTTGTTCCCTTCAAATATTAGTTGCCTAATACCAACATTGATCCATGGTGCCCTCTTTTTAGTTATTTTAACAGTTTTAATAGGTTTGAATTTATTAAATAAAGGTAATAATAATTATAAAATATAATATAGTATAACTATAATATACGAATGCGTAGAGCTGCTATGCCAGCATTGGAAAATATCTTTAGGAAAATCTACACTTTTTCTGTCGATTAGTTAATTTACAGCTTATCTATCAATTAGTCAATTTACAGTTTTTCTGTAAATTGCATGCGAAAATAACTACCCACAGCCCACAGCAATCGACGTGTTCATTACTCAGTAGTGAGAAGCGAGCTGATAAAGTTGCCATTGTGCGGATGAAGTACATTCATCAGACATTATGGCGAATATATTAAACCCTACTTACATACACGGTCATGGATCTAGTAACACTACTCACAGAGACGTCGTCTACGAAGGAGACAATACTATACTAAGGGCCCTAATTTTCTCTGGCATACCGATTGTTACGAGAAACTAAAGCCACTTGGAATCTGCATAACAGGCTGCATAGACGGATTTTCTAGTAACATTATCTGGTTGAAAGCTGGATACAAATACAATCCGTCGGTAATTGCTTATCATTTTATGCAAGCAGTTACAACTTATAGAGGTAGATATCCATAAACTTTAGGCGTCGATTTGGGCAATGAAAATATCATCATTGAACAAATACAGACAAATCTAGAACTGGATGGACCGGATGCGCTATCACATCTTCCAGGATTCTTATATGGAACAAGTCATGCAAATCAACGCATAGAGGCGTGGTGGTCAACCTTAAGAAAACACCACTCGCAATTTTGATTGAATGTATTTCATACTTTGAAGGATGAGGGCTCATTATCAGGAAGATCCTGTCCCTGTGTAATTTGACCGTCTGCCAGTTTATACCTATTAATGATTTTTCTGAAATATTTTACATAATAACTCAGTATCACAGTTGTTACTCTTAGATAAAAATACTCAACCGGGATTCAAATAAGTATACAAAGAATAACTTTTTATTATTGCGCAAAAGTTCTATGTCTAATTGTCTACCGGGTGTACCTACTTGAAAAGTGAGGTAAAAAATTTTATTAAAAAAATTGGTTTTATCAAATATTTTAAAAACCCTTTTGTCGATTTTGTCAAAACTTTATTACAGCACAGCACATTTATTAGTAATAGAATGGTTAAAAAATGAAATAGTGTTTAATTTAATATAGTAAGAAGAAATTTCAAGTACTCGCTAAATGAATTTGAAATTTTCCCATTTAATTAACCAGTAAAAATAATTATTTTTAAAAAAACTATGTCTAGCATTACGACATTTCATGCTATTTAATTAACCGAAGGCGGAAGTTGTAGAACGATCCTTCCTCTTTAAAAGCTCCTACAGCTAATTTACAATATATGAACTATCTCGTCAGTAAAAAGTTGTCGTTGATTTTTGCTCAAGAACCATGTTTTTTTAAATTTTTCTCCTAAATTACTACTTTACAGCAAAATTGTATAAAAGCTTTTTTTGTAGAGAATTTAATTTCCTACAAATAAAGTCCTGTAAGGCAAAACCGTAGAGCTCATAGTTTCCGAGATAAATTCAATTAATCACAAGAAAACTATACATATCACTATTTTATCGAGATTTTTGTACTTTTTAATGAAAATGCATCTCAGAAAAAAATTATACGAATGTATATTCTCATATTTGACAATTCCTATTTCTATATTTCTGGAAATTCCAAAAAAATAATAAAATAGAAAATTAGGAAAAAAATTAGACAAGAAAAAATAGATAAATTTAATCTTAAACTGAATCAATTGTTTGAAATCACTGGTAATAGCAAATATCAATATTTGCCAGATAGGTGCAAAGAATTTCTTATTAAATGTAGGAAATCGTAATTGTTTTCAATTAGCCAATGAGATATTAAGGGAATCCGCCATACCTGATTATCAAGATATAGACGAAACAATGCAACGTGAAGAAAATGTAATTCCCTGTATGTAATTATCTGAGTTAAAGTAGGTATTAGGCCCTAATCTGTTATCGCTTTACGAATTATAGAATCAAACCAAATAAAATACCTGTTAATAAGTTTAGCTTTCTAAATCATAATTTAAAAGGTATTACAACGAATTACATGATAAATTTTTCATTAGAAATTCAATACCGATACTAGCCAAGTAATATTTTGGCGTGGAATGTGCAATGTACATGAGTTAGGGTTACAATTTCCTATCTCTGTCTGCTGTAGCGGACCGTTGAGCGGACTGTCTCCTTTATCTGCGCATTTCGCAACTAAGTTGAGTTTGATCAAGCTCTAAGTTGGATGGTGTATAATAATAAATGAAATAAAATATTAACAAATAAAATATAATATATTTCATGTTTGATAAATTATGTTTTTGTAGATACTATAATTATTGTTTATTGTAATTCGATATACGCTAATTGAGAAAATTTATTTGATATTGATTTTCTGAGATAATTTCCCGGTATCCAATTACTGCATAAATTGAGGTATGTTCATATTTTTCCAACTCGCTTTGAAGCATCTGCCTCCCTTTTAACTACTTAATAGTCTGCTAAGCAGCCACAGGGCTTTGAGGTTATCTCGCAACTCTAGTTACAGATTATTGTAATTGACTGGTAAATAATTAAATAAGTCGGTATGTTTCAAATTGACCATCATATATTAATGCACGTCAACTAACTCTCACAGCGCACATTAAAAATGTATGGAAATCATACAGTGGTAAGGTCGATTATTTGAAACTAGTATAAAACAAGGTTGGATTTCGAATAATGGACAATTTTACCCGGGGAAATTGTGAAATAACTTTTATGACTAGGTACTTTCAAAGCTGGATCAGAACAAATTTGAAGATAAGCTGCAACTTAGTTGCATTGATCTATAACCGTAAATGGATCATAATTCGTGAAATATTAATTATGCAAATGGAAAAATACAAAAATTAAAGTTTACAGCAATGTTATGGCTGAGGATTGTATTAGCATGATTAGAAATATAACATCAATGTAAATATCAAAGTGAGTAGGCATTGCCTGTTATTTGGTCTTCATAAGAGACGAATCGAGATAATCATAGAGAGAACTCAAAATCTTCTCAAAGATAATAAGAAGTCAAATTGGGATTCAACCTAAGAATGAAAGATAGCTACAAACTTGAATAAATCTTTGTTTTGACATTTTATAAGTCAGCCCAAAGTTTCAGAATAAAACATATCAACGTTTGAGAAATAATCCAAGATAAAAATTTCGTACTGGAAATAATAATTTAATAAAAAAGTAGAAAACTAAAGAATATATCACAAATTATATAGCTAATACTTAATAAAAAATATCAAATATTGCAAAAGATTCTAGGACATTGACAATAAGATACATGATACAATAAAACTTAACAACCGACAAAAAATTTTCTCTTCAGATATTATTTCTTTATATACAAATATGTGCACCATGTAAAAAATATAACATATAAATGTTAGAACGAAATAAAAATTATGCGTACTTCATTATCAATAGAAGAAGTTCTTTATATGCCTTAGAACTCACATTAAATTGCACATTTTTTCAATGCAATAATATATGCATAATAATATATGCATGTTTCAATGCAGTAATATATACAAACAAACATATGGTGGGCAATGGGTTCGCCAATATCTAGGACAATTGCTGAACTAGTACTACAAGATTTAGAAAAAAAAACATAATTCCAACATTAGAATATGAAATACGATTTTTCAAACATTATGGTGATGATTGCATAACTACATTTCCAATTGATTATAAAAATGTCAATTCTAAATAAATTCAATCAAAAATACAATTTACAATTGAAAACAAAAAAAATATAATATATATTTCAGATTTAACTTATAAACAATAAAAATGAAATACAAACAAAATGGAATACACAAACAACATGGTCTGATAGATATACCAATTTCAACTCAAAAAACCTTTATAGTCATAAAAAACTATAATAATTGGTATTGCAGACAAATTAATAATCAATTAAATGGATATCTATCATTTTTAGAAAAGAATGTACCTATAGAAAAAGCATAAAATGCAAAGCAAATTTTATTAAATAGTAGTTATTATTTAATAAAATCCTTCCTCTAATCAACAAAATTTTCAAAAACAGAATACACAACTATTACTATTCTCAACAAACAATAATCGATACAACTAATACTCTAAAATATATTGCCCTTCCATATATACCACAACTATCAGAAAATATAACATTTTAAAAAGATACAATATTCACACAGCACATAAAAACTTAAAATTCCTTTACCCAACATTAAAAGGCAAACAAAGTGAAAAAACTACATATTGTATATATAAAATTCCATGCAAACAATCCAACTTAACTTACTTACTCTATATTCAAAAAAATCCTAACATATGTAATGACAAAAAATATATTTCTGCAGTCTATAGAATATATTAATATAAGAATATTAAACAAATTGACAAAAATCATTTTCTCTATTACATCTACATAATATTAACATACCTAAAATTAGACAAATAAAAAAATTAAACATGACTAAGTTCGTAGGGTTTCTTGACTGCTCTTCCCTATGATACTAATCGAACCTTACATGACTGTACTAACTCTTATCATTCTTAGAAATTATTTAGCAGTTAGAAATTCCCACGTCGCGTCGACGGGTCGTTTGAAAAAATATTACTTAACAATAATAATTGTAACCTCGTCAAATTGTTTGCTTATGATTATATTAATTGATTTTAAAATGTCATCATCGGCCTCATAATGTATCTTGCACTTTGCACGTGTTACTGTGATAATTTTACGTTTTAGTGTTATAATTTTAAGAGTTTAACTATCCCTTAACATTACTTTCTAAGGAGGTAAGTGATTTAGGATCATTTTGTTATATTTCTGAGATAAAACTAAAGAAAACTGTCTGAAATAATTTTCGTTCGGTAGATACCGATTGTCTCTTGTCAAGTCTTTGTCTAGCACGGAGACAAACCATTGTTAAGGAGATCTCTAGACTCACGCAGAACGCGTCCTATTGATTAAGTAAAATTGCCCTCAAACGAGTATCCCTGCTTTCCACGAGGAGGAGTTGTTCAATTAGCCAGGTCAAATGTAGAAACTTTATACAGAGGAAAGATTAATATGGAAGTCATGTAACGGTCATAAATTTGGTTTCTGCCCTAAGTGATTTTGCGATGTAATTACCTCCTTGCTTTCGAAAAACACCCCACGCTCTGTAATTATTGTACAAAAGAAAATATAGGAAATAAGTCATATCGACGATTTTAAATAATTACGGTCTATTTTTAAAAGTTAATTTTGGTGATTTATAAATTATGTCTATTATAACAGAAAGTAGCAAACAAATATACAGGGTGGGCATAAAAAATTACTATTTATATTTCTTTCTCAAATTGTTGATTCCCAGCGGATTTAAAAAAAATGTCAAATACCCTACCCATATAGCCTAAATATTCATATTCAACATGGCTAACGGACTTGAAAATAAACCGTTTTTGGGACTTTCAACTGAAAATGAAGTTTATGTTTTTCCACATACCGAGTATAATATGATCATCGTAGAGGAACTTTTATTAAAGTTGTAAATATACATATTTGAAACTTAGGCCATCCTACCTGACAACTGCCTTTATTTTTATATATATGAAAAGTGTAGAGGGCAAAGTTGTAGATTTTTATATATAATATCTTTTGGTGGCTTTTTATGTAGGAACCCTTTTAAATGGAACCCCTTGTAAATTTTTGTGTATTGTATTTAATATATTAGCGGGTGGAACATGGATTGCCATAGAAAATATAGGCAAATGCGTTTACATTTAAAATTGGTTATTGAGACATAGAAAAACGATATTATTTTTATATGTCAATTGTCAATATATGTCAATATATATTATAATTTATTATTAGATATGAACGAAGTGTAAGTGGGTCAAAGTTATATGATTTTATTTGAATTATATTTTGATTTTTGAAAACAAAGCAACATTTTAAAGAAAACGAAAAAAAAAATGTCTGTTAAAATATATAAGCAGGAATTTATTAAACTCTTCTACACTCTACATGCCCACTTTGTTGAATTACGCACCGCATCTGTGGATATTTTTCATTAAAAAGAAGAGGCCCCAGAACAGAACCTTGAGAGACATCGCTAGATACGAGTAATTTTTTTGATCTTAACCTGTCTATTTATACCAGTTGTTTACGATTTGATAGATAAGAACGCAACCAATCATTTTACATACCTTTTAAATTTGTGTTTTGGGCTATTGGTAGGTTTTATTTTGCTTTAATTTTAAAGTTTTTTTAGTATTATTAATATTTTTTTCTTACAAATAAATAAAATTGAAGGCTTTCCTTATAATGTAAAAATAACAGCTTCCGATTCAAATAAGGACATACATCCAAATAATCCAATTTAATTATTAACGTAAATCTCCCTTTCGATCTTCGAGTAATAATAAAATAAACTAAAATAGTTGTGTCCAGTACTGCGCGTGCCCCACGTGCATGTCGTAGCCATCGCCGCATCATTAGGCAACTACCACCGCTTCCTCCTCTCACGACATAATATCACAAAGGCTGCCTGTCGCGCCGACGAAGTTGCACGTAACAGCTAGTTTATTATATACGCAATCATTATTTAATTTGGCTATATGATAATCATCCAAATAGGTCTTTGTATAAGTATGAAATAAGAGAACTTTAAGGGGATTTCAACACCCTGTTGCTAAATCGTCAAAAAGGTCTTAAGAGTTACAGAAGGGTTTATCTTATGTTAGCTAATGGGTGGTATACATTGAAACCAGTGGATTAAAAACATTCGGGTATCTAAATCCGACATCAGGTGTCAGTTATTACGGTCAAATACGCCCATCTCACTTTGTGTACTGTGATCGATCATACGCTGTGGTTATTTCGCAGGTCGTGGTGATTTTGATTTTCAAGTTTACATGAATAAAATATGATCGACAAAGTTTATTATTCCATTATCTAGGGGATATAATATTAATATTGGTATACGTAGGTACGCATATTCATGAAGTACAGTGATAGTGCAATATGTAGTTCAATATACAGTGATAGTTCAAGTTCAATGAAAAAACGTAACTAAAATACTTGTTATTCTTCTTATAAATATGCTGAAATCTAAAATAGATTTTTTATTAAATGTATACAGAGAAAAGTTCTATACATTTTTGGTAATCGAACACTCTTAGTCAAAAGTGATGGGTTTCTTATGATAAGTATTCCTTCTCCCGAAGCTATGACACTTTGAAGCAGCCCACATACGAGCATACATATAGAAAGTGCTTTGTATTCCTTATACTGCATAGAAAGAAACATATTCTGTTACTGATAGACGGAACTATGGAAAATCTTATACGAAATATCTAAAGATCTGAAAGTTAAACGTTCAACTTATTTAAAGTCGTGTGCATTTGTATTTTATTCTACTAGTTCCCGCGTTTACGGTTCTGAATTGGATTATGGTTCTGGCATATTATTATGCAACTATGCTTGAGATGCGAAGGGTAGAATATTATACCAGGTATATAATATAAAATAGCTTCTTGACAATTGACAGAAAAATATTGACTAATAAATTGACAAATGGATTAATAAATTGACAGTAAATTAATAGTAAAAAAGCATTTTTATAAACAAGCTTTTATTTAAATGCTCTAAAAAGAAGAAAATAAACTTTAAATTTAATTAAACACATCAATTGCGACCTCAATGACCGCTTACCCCGCGGACGTAGGGAGCGGTCGTTGAGTAACGAGGCTGGAGGGACTGACTCTCTTGACTAGTCGGAGGCCAGGGGGGACTTACCAGCACTAAAAAAAAATGGACTTTATTTCTAGCAATGCTTTAAGTATGTGACAAGAGTTACAAATGAAAATTTATCCTAGAAGGAGGCGAACTTCAGTACAACGTACTGCTCTACCATTTAAATTCCTATTCTACAAACATATTTGAAAAGTGTTCCTTAACCTACCTAATAAATCTATTATACAGTTTAAAATTTAAATAGTAGTTACTTTATAAATAATCTAAGATCTCATACCTCACACATTAATTTCCCTCTTTAAATTTAAAGAGATTTCTATCTCTTAAAATTTCAATTTTAGAAATGTTATAGGTAAAATACCTTTTATAAAGTAAGGTTTTATGTGTAGGGGTGTAATGAGTGATTTCCTCCTCATATTTATGATATGTACATCTGCTCTATATCTAATTTTGTGAAACAACTAAGGTGGAGTATTTGTGGTAATTATTTTGTGAAAAAAACTGATGTGTAAGAGTCGCCTATTAGATATATTTGACCAACCTATTTCTTTAATCTTATGTGAAATATGCTCTCTCGGTCTAACACCACAGATCAGCCTAGCACATGAATTTTGTATCCTTTGTATTCTCTTTGACGTAACAATATCAAGACAAGGCTCATAAACTACATCACAAAATGAAAATTCGATAAAGCACTCTTGTTGTATCGAAGCCTAATGGTCTAATCTTAATTTAAAATATTTTTACAAATATAAATATTTTTTAAATTACAGAAAGCCTTTTTTATATAATTGTTGATATGTTTTTTAAATCTTAAACCTGTGTCTATAACGAGTCTATAAGTTTCTTGTTTCTGTGACCAAAGGTAATGATGTACCCCCGATTTTTATGTCAATGAAATCCGTATATTGATCACGTAATGCAGATGTAGCAAATAACATCACTGTGAATTTACTTGGGTTTATACATAAACCATGGTTATTAGGTGAAGTTACCAACTCATTCAAATAAGAATTTATAACATCATTAATTACTACAATATTTTCTGGAACAAACGATTTGTAAACTTGAGTATCATCCGCGTAGTAGTGTACTTTGCATGTATTTAATTTACTATGTAATTGACTTGTATAAATGGAAAAAAGTAAAGGACCCAAAATAGATCCCTGTGGTATACCACGATCCAAGTTTTCTTCCAGAGAAACTTTGTTACCATGTATTAGTCCCATATAGGAAATTAATGTTGAGTTTGTCCAAATCTTCCCATCATGTTGACGATTTATGGGTTTGATTCCTATATTTTAAATATTCCATTTTTTCCTTTTTTATACTGCATTAGTTGTAGTATTTCTTAACAATTTATAGTAGTTATATACATAGGCGTGTTTTTTTTCCTTTCCTACGTATTTTTGTCACAGAACACGATTTTGTAGGTCTATTCAAATATTAATTCTTAATTTTATACTTTAAAACTTTTTCACGTTTTGCTGTATATCTTCGCTCCTAAGTATTTTGATAATAGCATTTTGATAAAATTTGAGAAAGGTATTCCTAACGAAATTTGTAACAATCAAGGTTAAGTAGAGGTGCAAATAGCTTCGAAAATTTGATGTGTCGTTTTTTCGCCACATTTTAGCTTGAAAACGATGGAACTAATTTGGATAGGGCTGGATCCTTTGATGTAATGATAACAGTCGACGTAGTTTTCACAAACACCAAAACACTTTAACTTCGCTCGACGCGCGTTTCGCCAACCAAGTTGGCATCATCCGGAGACGATTAAAACCTATGTATGTAATGACGATGTAAACCTATGTAAACCTACGTGTATTATGTTGGCCCAAACGTGTAAAAAAATCAGCTAGATCGGTAGAATACTTATCGGGTTTATGCATGGCATAAATTTCCCTGGCGCGTAACTTATTATTTTTTCATTGTTTGCAAGTTACGGAATGGCGAAAAGAGGAACCAAATGTTGGAAGCTATTTGCAAGTTAACAATTGCACTTAGCGACGTCTACTTAAAATGGATATTAAAGTCGGAATTGGAAAAAAATATAGATATAGCCCTTCTAGTGCTTCGTAGAATTTAATCTTGTGTTAAATTTTCTTTTGTGTAAATGCATTTCCATGTCGGCGGCGAAAATATCTCCTTGAAAAGAGGGAACATTATTAGAAGGTCTAAAAAATTGCACGCAGAAATACAAATATGTATTTCTATACTCCAACGTGGCTGAGATATGCATGTCGATAGGGGCTGATGTTGAAGTTGCTTGTCAAAGAAAGCATTAAAAATGTAATATTTTCCTTGCGTCGAGAGTTTGTTCGCTAGTTTTACTGAATATTTAATAACCTCTAGTCGGGACAGAAATGCGCAGTCCTATGCAGTAACTCCGAGACCTCATTCACCCGCTCTACATTAACTTACCCCCGTGTTTCGTTACGCCTCTGCCCTCCGTGTCCGTGCATTAACACACGCTTTTCTGTCATGTCATAATTGATTAAAATATACTGTTGCTTCTATATTCAAATAAGCATAACTGGCCCCGTCTTACACATCTGCACTCTAGCTACTTAGCAAAACTCCACTGACGCTAATTACCTCGCAGCTCACAGTACCAATGAAGTGCATGTGCCGAGGCATATACCGCGTTAATTCAAAATATTATATATATATATATATATATATATATATATATATATATATATATATATATATATATATATATATATATATATGTATATATATATATATATATATATATATATATATATATATATATATATATATATATATATATATATATATATATATATATATATATATATATATATATATATATATATATATATATATATGTATATGTATATGAAAAAAATTATTTATTTCCCACAAGAAATTATACTTGTGTTTAAACTCATAAAAATGTACTTTAACTTAAGTTTACATATACAGCAAAATTCGGTAAAATACTCGGTAAAATATGTTGTTATTCATTTTAAATGTTTAATATTATACAAAAGTGGTTATTTGATTCAAATTAGATGACAGTAAAAACGAGACATAATTTTTTTATAAGTAATCTTTTAAATCAAATTTTACTACCGAAGTAATTAAATTTAAAAAATATTACTTATAAAATTATAAATTATTTAATAAAATAACTCAATGTAACTCCCTATAAAATCCACACATTTTTCAGCTCATCCAATAAACTTACAGTAGGCTTGTTAATTTCTCTGATTACGTATCTTATTCTTTGTTTCAAAACATTGAAATTGTGTGGAAGGCATCAGAGACACTTTTTGCCTCAAAATACCCCATAAAACCCCATAAAATTGTTGAGACAGTTGGGTTGGAAGACCGTATCTTCCAACCATGTTGAATGCTAAGTTACCTGACGTATCGCCTATGGACTTCTTTCTATGGGGCATTTTGGAACAGAAAGTGTACGCTAATGGCCTTCCACGCAATTTAGATATTTTGAAACAAAGAACAAGATACGTAATCAGAGAAATTAATAGGCCTACTGTAAGGCGAGTTTATCAGAAGAACTGAAAAATGTGTGGTTGTTGGGGGGAACTACATTGAATAACAGTTGCTTTATTAATTTTATTAAATAATTTACAATCTTATTTGTAATGTCCAGTGCCTGCTTACTTGGCTAACATTTTCCCTAACAGATGGATTGACGGGGCCCAATAGAGTGCCCAGCCAGATCTCCCGGTTTAACCCCTCTAGATTTTTTCCTGCAGGGTTACCTAAAATCTAAGGTCTATAGGAATATACCTAATAATATTGAGGAATTACAGGATATAATTAGAAATGAAATTAGATCAATCCGGCCAGAAGTAGTCCAAGATATTTTACGCGTTCGAATTGCGTCTTGGATATTGCCAACAAATAAATGAGAGACAGTTTTAGCACTTAATTTGAAACTGTTTTAGTTATTTTAGATCATTTTGTTATTTCAATAAATATTTAGTACTTATTAAGAAAGATTATGATGTTAAATTGCGATTTTCTCGAAAATCTTATTATGTAATCAACCTAAAATTTTATATCACCGAAAAGAGCAGAAGAAACTGCACCAGATACGCGAATAAAATAATTAGGTTGCAATTAAAAAAAATTTCAGTGACGTCATTATCTCAAAAACAAAAACCTAGCGACACCTATGTCAAATTCAACAAAAGTTGAGCCTCCTAAAAACAAAATCGACGTATCTGGGTCTTTTCCACAAAAGTCGATAGTTTCGATTTTATTGAATTTATTCCAACCTTTACACGCTCACTGTATATATATTATACAGTAGATAGGAATAACATATTATACTAGGCTGGATAGGAATATCAAATCATATGTATTTTTGTTTCAGGTCCTTGCTGCAAATAACAACTGTCATCCATATGGAGAGCAATTTAAGGTAAGACTTTTAATAAATTACCGTAAAAAATACTTATATTTACGTGACTATATTTATAATGCTATATATAGCTGAGCTCGCAAAATTATGTGGACGGATGAACATGTAAATGTCTTGGACACTGTAGCGTAGAAACTCAATTATATTACATCACGCTAACAGCAAAGTAACAGATAATACCATTACATACATTAGAAGTTGTGTTCTTACGCTGCAGTGTCCAATAATCGCATTTTCATTTTAATCCTTGCATTATAAGCGCAGGGTGCAATGCGATATAACAGCATCGTCTCTCATTAGAAAATTAGTATCCTTATGCAAATATTTTTTGTTTTACCTAGTATAGGAATAGAGTTTAATCACTTCAGCTGATTTCAATTATTAACATTAACATAACATTTACTTTTATTTAGCAAATAACTTCGCGCCAATACTATTTGTATGTATAGTATTTGTAATATTTGAATTATTCGTGGACTTCAGCTCTTTCTATAACACCTAGCAATTATGTTTCCACTTTTTAGCACGCTTTCATGAAAGGTCAGTCGACTATAACCTATTTGGCCTGTATTACATAATTAATTTTTAAAAAGGTCGATAAACTACCTCAAATCAAACGTATGCAAGTAAGTTTTCGAAACCAGAAGTTGAGCCGTTTTAGCAAATCTAGGCCTATGAGCCCATCATAGTTTGAAAAGTTAAAACTGTAAAAATTACATGTTTGTTCAGAACTTGCATTAAATATTAAACTAAGCGGAATTTCTATAATTTCATTATAAATAGAAGTTGCATGGGCAGTTTTTACTTGAAATGTTGTTGTAAAAATGTTGAATAAAGTTGCGTGTTGCGTTTGAAATTTAATTTAGGGAAATAAAAATAGGGAAGGTCTTCTGATATGTTATTTAACATGATGGTGGTTATGTCTCTTGGTTCTTGTCTGGAAGTTGGGGAAAATTTTCGTTCTCTTCGGTAATTTCTTCAGATTGATATTGGTATAATGATTGTGGCCAAGGTTCGTCGTAAGGTGTGTATTCAACAGGTGGGTAATAATGTTAATAATTAAATATGAGGCTCCTTGTTCTTGATTATCAGCAAAATCAAAGTTGTCAATTTCGTAGGGGTTGTAATCTAAATTATTTGTTTCTGGTGGATTTTTGATTTTCTTAATTTTCTACAATTTGTATAAACAGATCTCGAGTTTGGAGATTAGCGAAACGCGCGTCGAGCGAAATAAAAGTGTTTTGGTGTTTGTAGAAACTACTTCGAGTGTTATAATTGTACTAATAACGCACTTATTAATTGGATTGGCGAGATTTTGAATATTTAGAAAACTAGTTATTAGCTCTTCGATAGCCCTAACAAAAGATGGTAAAATATGTTTGTCACCACTAAAAATTGTAATATTATCGGCATAAATACGATATAAAGTGTGATCCATTTTTATATTTGTAGCAATTTCAGGGATTTCTGCAAGTAATTGAAAATGAAAAAATAATGAGGCTAATTCCTCCATGTTTATACGATAAAATATGTTATA